>JAUMHI010000029.1:1658897-1669937 GCA_032359435.1 Enteromius unitaeniatus
TCTGACCATCGCCTGTTCACACTGCCTTGTGAGTTGTTCTGCAACCTTTTAATAAAGAACTTGCATATGGATTCGACCGTCTCGCTCCTGGTCTGTAACATCAGTAAAGGGTTTGCAGGAATTTTAGTTTTCTACTTGGCAAACAGTAAGCAGTGTAGTCAATAGTGGAGAGAATCTTTAAATTTACTTTTTTCTCTGATAAATCATGATAAATTATCTCATGATGAATTATCTCATGATGAATTATCTCATCTTTTTAGGCAAGTTAATGAATCATTTCATTTAACAAGTTACTTCAAAGGGCATTCCCGAATCATTTGATTCAAAACAGGACTTCTTAACCTGTTTCGTGAATAATCTTATCCCTAAATAATTCAGCCGAGGCAGTGATGCATAAACCAGAGGGGATAAATCCCCCCCATCCTTCTCAACAAATTGCACCATGTAAATATAAGTCTATGTGTTATTATAAGTTTGTCAAGCGTGACTGGTTCATATTATTCTATGGCGCTTCTGTGTAGGTGTCAGTCCAAAATTGCGGCGACGCGGTCAGCTCATGGGCGGAACTGTTGCTATGGAGCATTCTATTGAGTTTCGCCTCTTGGTACTTCTATACTCTTTGCCAAAGAGCTTGTGAAGCAAACAGTGAGACAAGTGAGGACGAGGATGAGTATGGATCCATCTTTGGATGCACAATAACAAACACAATTATTTTGGAATCATCACAGGGATCAGGTCATCAATCAAAGACCTCTTCCAAGATCTCAAGTAAAGAGCGGATGCAGAGCCAGACAAGAGCAAGCTAAAGTTATGCGAGGAATCCAGGATCAACAAGCAAAATTTAATAAAAATAAGGGAATGACTGGAAGCTTTGAGTATGTCACTAACGCGCTGTGGTGAAGTGAAAGGCAAGCTTTTCCAGTGGGCACTGAGGACACGGAGGCAGAACTTCAATGAATGAACATTTAATAATACACGAAGGGAAAAACTGAACAAAACTCATAAAACGAACCACATACATACTAGCAGCGTCAAGGAACATTAACTAACATTGATACAAGACATAGGGTGTGAATTTATACAAAGACTAATCAGGGAGACAATACAGGACACCTGTGAACACGGCTGGACAGAAATGATCATTGATGAGGAAGGCGGGGTTACAAATGAGGTAAGGCACATGGGGAGAACAAAAATTTAAACAAACACAGAACACATGGATAAGAAAACATAAACACAGGCACATGAAACAGGACGGGTGTTACATAGCCCCCCCTCTAAGGAGCGGCTTCCAGACACTCCGACTGCAGAGACGGGGGCAACACCCTCCAATGCGGAGCAGACCTTGCCCTCCTGGGCCGACCAGACAGCAACCATGCCCTCCAGAGCCGACCCAACGGTTCAGAGGCAATGTCCCCCAGGGCGGGTAGACGATTACAGTGCCCTCCGAGGCCGGCCAGGCAGCAGGAACACCCTCCAGGGTGGTGCAGAGGATTGAGATGCTCTCCAGAGCCAACCAGACGGCAACCATGCCCTCCTGGGCTGAACAGTCTTTGATAAAGCCCTCCTGGGCTGAACAGGCTGTGACTGCGCCCTCCTTGATCGACCGAACCATGATTCAGAGACCTCCATGGGTTCTGCAGCCACCAGTGGGGCCTCTGGAGACTCTACGGCCAGAACCGACATCTCCAGAGGTAGTGCAGCCTCTGGCAGACCTGATGAAGTCTCGGAGCCACACACAGACTCCGAAGGTTCTGACCATGGGCCTCACAGTCTTCATGGAGCTTGGGTGAATTAAGTGACTGGGAATCCGGATCACAGACAGTCTGGCGGATCCAGCCACACAAAACCCAAATCGCAACCCGACATGACTGGACACGGCTCCTCGTACCATGTAATGGGGTTATAACCCGTTCCGTGCGGTCTAGAAACTGCAAGGACCGGGACCAACTGAACAATGCACGGCTCCTCATACCGTGAAACGGGAGTGGGACCCATTATTTGCAGGCTAGGAACTGTGAGGACCTTCGACAGCTCGTCAGGCTGTGCAACCGGGACCAATCTGACACTACACAGCCCCTCTTGCTGTGACGTGATGTCAGAACTCGTCACTAGCAGTTCAGGGATCGCTAGGACGGGTGACCACTCCTCGAGCTGGGGAACTGGCAACCCTACTGCTCTGTTGGGAACCACAAGGGGTTTCGACGGTGCTGGCAACCGCACTGATAGATCGGGCACCATGAGGATTTCGCGCGGCACCGGCAACCCCGAGGCTGGATTGATGTTTGCCTCTTCGGCCACCATTTTGAGTGCGAGTGCACCCAACTCCATAATTCTTATCACCTCCTCTGGTGAAATGATTGCTGGAGGTGACATGCACGGCAGTCCGAACCGCGAAAACAAATCTGTAGCCGCGTTCTGCGGCTCTGCTGAATGGCGCGTTCTTGGAGACGGACCCCTCTGTAAGGCAAGGCGAGACCCCGTTAGTCGGGGGTTTTGTGGTCGAGATGGGAAGCCCACCGAGATGTGCGAATTCTCTCCGGAGAACGCCATCTCGCTTGTGGTCGATCGCTCTGTCACGAACGCGGTGTCGCTGTGGTGAAGTGAAAGGCAAGCTTTTCCAGTGGGCATGGAGAACACGGAGGCAGAACTTCAATGAATGAACATTTAATAATACACAAAGGGAAAAACTGAACAAAACTCACAAGACAAACCACATACATACAAGCAACGTCAGGTCGGGTGTTAGAGAGCAGCTAAAATGCCTGCAGAATTAAAGCAAAGTGAGAATGAAACGCAGCTCAGACTAGAAAAGGAAAGAAAACTCTTACATCAGTTCCAAGTAGACAAAGAAGCAAAAGTATAAGTGGCTTGTTTCAAAGAGTATTAAGATCTTGAAGGTATTATTCAATACGGAGATGAAGAAAAGACTAGGCTAGTTTATTTATATAGCACATTTCATACACAGTGGTAATTCAAGGTGCTTTACATAAAAGGAGTAGAATAATCATAAAAGCAATAATAAAACAAAGAAGAAAGTAGAACAATCATAAAAACAATGATCACAACATAAAAAAGGCACAAATGCCTTGATTGATTAAATTGATTTAAAATAGGTTTAAGACAGTTAAAAACTGAAAGCAATCAGTTCGGACGAAGCACAGTGCTCATTCAGTAAATGCACAGCTAAACAGATGAGTTTTGAGTCTAGATTTAAACATAGCTACTGTTTTAGAACATTTGATTTCTTCTGGAAGCTGGTTCCAACTGCAGGCAGCATAATAACTAAAATCGGATTCCCCTTATTTTGTGTGAACCCTTGGTATTTCTAACTGATTCGATCCTAATGATCTGAGTGCTCTGTTAGGTTTATATTTAGTGAGCATATCTGCAATGTATTTTGGTCCTAGGCAATTGAGTGATGTATAAACGATTTTAAACTTTAAAATCAATTCTATATATAACTGGAAGCCAGTGTAGGGACCTGAGGACTGGTGTGATATGCTCAGAGTTTCTAGTTCTAGTCAGAATCCTGGCAGCAGCATTCTGGACAAGCTGCAGCTGTCTAATGGTCTTCTTGGGAATTACAATAATCCACCCTACTTGTGATAAAGGCATGAACAAATTTCTCCAAGTCTTGACTGGAAACAAAACATCTAATTCTTGCAATGTTTTTGAGATGATAGTATGCTGATTTAGTTACTGCTTTGACATTGAAACTAAGATCTGACTTCAGAATCACACCAAGATTCCTGACTTAGAGTCAAGGTATGCATTCACCTTGAGAACTTCCTCATTGCTTCCGAATGTAATGACTTCGGTTTTCTCCTTGTTTAACTGAAGGAACACATTCAAATGCCAATCAATCATCAATGCATTGACAGAGGGAGTCAATGGGACTAGCACTCCCATTTGCTGTCAAAAGACAGCAGAAAAGACTACTAAAACCCGAAACTGAATCGTTCTTGCCTCATCAAGCATTATGTGACAAGCATAAAATCTGACCATCTCAGGATAATGTTGGTCTAGCTTAAGCTATAGCTGACTGGCTAAGCACACATGGACTGCCTGTCCCTGAAGCCACAATCTTTGCTGGCAATCACTTGAAATGCATAGATTGGAGATGTCCTAAATTATTGATCAAAAGCCCCTCCCGCCTGATTGGAATATGTTCTATCTTAAGAATTATCTCATTGGAGAAGCTCACAAAGTGGTAAAGGAATATTTCGACAGAAATTCTGAGGACATACCAATGATTCTGGAAACTCTTGCAAGATAGGTATGGGAATTCATTCATACTGCAAAAGGCTTTTTGAGACAAACTGATAAGATGGCTCAAAGAGCTTCATCTCTTCTGTGCAACATAATCTCCTGGGTGTGCTAATTTTAGCCTGAAGTACCAGTCATAGCAGTACAAAGCAAATCACCCATTAGCATCAGAGTTTGTTGAAAAGAGCTTCTGTGTAGACAGTCGGTTAGCAAGTGCTCATTCAGTAGATGAAGAACTAATCGTTGATGCACAAGTGTAAACATAGAGACTTACAGCTTCAAAAATTCAACTCAAATGAGAAGGATGTTCTCTGCTGCATAGATATCAGAAAGAGATATCACATCTAAGCCCCTTGACTTAAACCTTAAAGTAAAACCAACAGGATGTGTACCTGGTATTCAATGGACAACAGAAGATGATACTTTCAGCTTCAACATCAACTTTAAAGATCAGCCATAAACTTGCCGTGGTATCTTGTCTGTAGTCTTCCTTGTCTTCCTCCCTATATAACCCACTTGTATTTGTTGCAACATTCATACTAAAGGGAAAGTGTACCCTGCAAGAACTGTGCCGAATGGATGGGATGATCAGGTTCCAGATGAATAATTTTCAGAGAGAATTGGAAAAACAGTCTTCAGAAGTAGAGTAGAAAGAATGTCATAACACAAATAATTTTAGTGCAATGATCAGAACAGAGCTGCATCACTTCTCTGATGCAAGTAATGCTGGATATGGAGCTTGCTCTTATATCCAATTAAAAGGATAAGAGTAAGGAGTGTTCCAGTTTGGTGATGGCAAAGGCCAAAAATTAATAAATTCATCCTCTCCTCCCAAAACACATTAAAGTAAGTCTCCGGTAAACGGGGAGAAGAGTAAACTTAATAGTAAACTACACGATCTGTATATGCTATTTATAAAACATGTCGTCAGATTATATTTTTAAGGATCATTATTGCTGTTTCTGTAGACATCAGCGTGTATACTATAAACTATAAATGTATGGTTTTGCTAGTACTTATGTGTTTTTAAATGTATGAAACCTACAATTAGCAGTATATGATTGAAAACACTTCATATTTGTGATAATATGACAAAGCGTCCGATCTGGCTCTGCACCAGCAAAAGTGCGAGAGCAGATTTAAATTTAGCAGTTAATGACGTGATCCACTGAACGTTTTAATCACACCGTTGTCGCCACTTTTCCCCAAAAATTGCAAGATGCACAGACGAACTCATGACCGATTTTCCCATCTTTCCCTACTACCCATAGAAAACAAGTTGATTAAAACTTTTTTTTTTTAATTGAATATTTGCTCAGAAATACAAATGTAACAGAAGACAGACTACGGCAAAGATCCAGGGGTTTTGATTGCAAATTTATCAGGAGAGAAGTTAGTGGACATATAGGCAAATCGGAAAAAGAGGCGGATTCTTTTACATTAGTTAAGATGTAAGTTTTTATTCCACTTTTTATGTAGCCTATCAGTCATTGTTAATTTTAAATGTATTTTGATTTAAGAATAAATTATAAAGGCTACAAATTGAAAGTGGAAAATGGTATGCTGTATGTAAAAGAAAAAAAAAACTGAGTGATCTACCGGTAGGAGCCCCCCCAGGCAAAAATGTGAAACTCTGCCTATGGTCAGTGTATTAGTTTAATACAACAGAAGACCTAGCTGATCATGCCTCTTGAGGGCTTCAGACCTCTGACATCCCTTCCTTGATCTGGTTATTCAGACCCAAATTTCTGTGGGAACAAGAAGCAAGTCCAATACGTACACCATTGCCAACCTGCTTGTTGGTGTTAAATCAGTCCAAACATTCATGACCACAGTCAGTGACAGTACAGACATTCTCAGTCCTTTCAGTCGGTTTCTTGGTCAAAGGTTTTGAAGGTTGTTGCAAGGATAAAAAGACTAAGGTCAAAACAGAAATACCATGTGGCTGTTGAGGAGCATCAGAGAGCTGCTGAAGTGGTGATCAAGTTTGTCTAGCAGGAAGTGTTTCCAAAGCAGTGTTAATTTCAATTACAATTATTTTTTGCCATAATGTTTTTTACCAACAAAAACGTCTCAGGATATGAGACACTGCGTCCTCTAGAGGTTGCTATGGGAATACCTTCGGCGCAACCCTAACCCTAATCTGCCCCTCAGGGGGCTACCATACTCAAGGGACTGCAGAGAGGTCCTGGGTGGTAACCCCCTGGTCAAAGCATTTTAGAGAAACTTAAGTAGAGCGGAGCCCAAGGTAAAGACCGGGGCCTAAACCAACTCAAGAAAGGAAACAAAGCTAGCAGAGCGTAACCCTTACCATACAGGTTTTTATCAGATGCTCAGAGTTAACGGTGCACATCTACCACAATGTGGATTTTAGAAAGTGCAGAGGAACTTAGTGTGTGCACTCACCATCTTAAGGATTTAAAGTACCATTACTATGAAGTAAGAGAAGCTGTCATTAGACAAGCTTAGGAACCCAGTGTCACCTAAGCACACTGAGGGAGTGACCGACACCTCAGCGGGCAACTGTGTACTCTGAGGTGCTCTTCAGAAAATACCCTCTATAATGAGGAGAGCAAGCTCGTTTAGTCAGGCAAGACCAGGAGAGAGTAGAGACCTACTGTACCTCAAAGAAAGTGGTTGTGCACTACTAGGCATATAACGGCAAGAAGCAATCGCACAAGGAGGCAGAGAGACCTAACAACCTGGGGTTACTGAGTACAAAGGAGCTCAAAAGAGTGGAGGATTTGATCAAGGTCCACCTCAAACACTCAACTGGGATATATATGAAAATAGCACCAAAAAATCCCAACCACTTTTATCCTAGAATTAAAAAAATGGGTGCTATCATTGCTTGATTAGATGTTCAACACAAAATCTTTGTTAAAATGCAGTTCAGTGTTTCATGACCCTACACTACAAAACATAGGTTATCAATATGATGATTGGGTGATTGGCTCACCAGTTGTTACAGTCCTCTTGAACTTGCTCTCCAGGTGAATAGCTGAGTCCGTTGTGGACACATGGGCAGTTTTTCCTCTCCACACACCCACCATTTCCATCAGACAGAAGGTTATCTGGACACATACACCCTGATACACACTCTGTACTCACCTACAAACAGAACATACCAAGAAGAACCAGCATTAGTGCAACATTATATAGTATCCTCTGCTAAATTTGCTATTTCAGGTAATCAGTGAATTATAAAAAATACAAAATAATCATATTATCCTTTTCATTATCTTTTCATCCATTCTAACTTACAAAATTGTTGCGGTCTTGTTTCTCACATGTCCTCTGACATTCCGTTCCCGTGCGTCTTTGTTCATAATTTGAGCAGTTGAAGAAGACCATTGGATATTCACAGTCTAAAACAACAGATACATGGACAAGGAGCAGAACATTTGCACAAATCATACATATGTTGCTGTATCTCAGTGACATCTCAGTTTCAGTTTGGCATGGGGGAACTGCTAAAGAGATATTTTCAGCTCACCTTCTTGGCTGGAGCAGTGCAATTTGCCAAGGTTACAGGTGCTGTAATTAAAAAAAGGCATGAACAGTTACAGTAATGTTTTTCTAAAATAAACGTTGACTTAACTACTGTTTTTTACCATTTAACACCATTATTGTAGATTACTCCTGATGGCTTTATGGCCTGGTGGCCTTTGTAACAAGGACACTGGTCAGCAGTCACACATCTACTGTAATCATTGAGGTAGGTACCCTCAGGACATACACAACCATCTACAGGTGTGAAGGACCCTTGGCAGGTGTTGTCTTGTTCATTGAGAGAGGGGCAGGTGCTGCCACAGCTGGTCACGCCATAGGAGTACTTCATGTTGCCTGAACACTTTGTTACTGTACAGACAGACGTTTGGCGTTTCATTTTTAGAGAGCGATTAAAACACGCTAATATAGATAATAATGTACATATTAAGCCATTCATATAAACAAAAAAAATATTTATTAAGTTCTCACCACAGGGGTCAGAATCCATCCAGCCCTGGAGAATGACTCCTCTGGCAGCACAAGCGTGAGCATAGTTAGACATCGCCGCACACATACACTTCCTAATATCTGCACATTTGCAGGAGTCATAGACACACCACTAAAGAGGATAAAACACATATTATAAGAGGGCTCTTTGAATTTTAATATCTTATTTTATTTACCTTATCATTTTGTACAAAAAAATAAACTCACTTGGAAGTAAATGTCAGGAGCTATTTCTGAATGACATGCAGAAAAGAGTCCATTTGAGTTTGTAAGATGGGAACACATGTTTTGAGCAACTTTCGCTGAATGAAAAGATAAAAACAATTTACATTGAAATTCTGGCAAAATAGTCATATTTTAACCTTGACAAAAAATTAATAGGTCATTTTCCTCTAGTATCCCAAATAAAACAAACTGAAAATTAATACCAGGATGGGAATATTAGCATGCTACAAAATTTCCATTAGATTTATAAAACAGAGTACCTATCTCTGAATGCAGACTACAGGGATCGTCAAATGTGTTTTCAAGATTTGGACAAGTGTTTAGGTTTTTCCAAGAGTTGACAAAGGGTATTGGTGTGCCCTCTCTGATGCCCGACTCTATTTTGAAGTCATCTAATTGGACATCATTATAGTTTCCACATAGACCTGAAAAAAGCAAGATAATGAATTAAAAGTAAAACCTATAATTTATTCACTATGCTTTCATATATATATTATCCTGCTGTTTAAATTAAAAATTTTGATCAAAATTGCCAGCAAGGGATTTTAATAAAGCTTGATCTTGGCAACTATAAAAAATGAATGAAATTGACCCTAACCATACCAGCTATTCACATGAAAGTTTTGCTGTACCAATCAGTTCAAATGTGATTGTTGTAATTTAATTAAAAAAATCTCAGCAATGTTAACAATAGGTCGATTTATAATATTTTAGTATTAAATGTTAAATTTTTACTCCTTCTGCAACAAAAAGGGAAGCAGCTATAGCAATATATGCTATTTACTAGGGGTGTCCTTGAATAGTCAACGTTTCACGATTCGATTCGAGTCTCTCAGTCGAATATTCACGGGTATTATGATCCATTTGGCTATATAGGGGTTCTCAATGTCTGATTTCACATAAAACTACCTTCTCCCAATAAGATAAAATAATGCTGTAAATAAGAATCTGCAAAGAAAGCAGCTTTAAATAAATATTTTAACCTGCGTGAATAAATCCAACCACCTCTATAGATTTAAATTTAGTTTTAATTTCAGGTTTTAAATCTTTGACGAGACTCAAACTGAGGCAGAGGGAAAGACTGGAATTTTTTTGATCAGGTAGGGTACAAGTGATTTCAAAAAATTTCAGCAGGTTTACATATACCGTGTATACTATGCATGTCATCTAAGATTTGCTTGAGTTGCGCTGCAGTAAAGCCCTTATCTCTTCCACACATAGCGCGAGCAGGGCAAACAATGAAGAATAGTAATAACTATGACTTGGACTGTCATATACATAACATTATAATGAAACGCTATTATAATAAAGCGTTGTGAATTTTTAGAGTTTAGCTGTTGTGTTTCTGCACATAGTTGCGTGAAGAGTGCATCCACAAACAGTACATTCAGAGTCGCATGCTGCAATCGCATACTTCCATACTATATAGTACGCAACAGTATTCGAGCCAAGAAGTATGTCTGAAATTCCTAGCATTCGAAATTCAGTAGGCGAGAAGTATCCAGATGACCTACTGCTTCCGCATAAATTCTATAGTACGCATACCATGGACACTTTCCTATCCCATGAGGCTCTAGAAGAGGAGGCGTCATTTTCGAAAAATGGCATTTCAAGTGTATTGTGTTTATTGTGATTAAATTACACTTGTTTAACACATTCTAAATAAACGGATGACTTATTGAAAGTTTAAATTTTCGCCCTGTTGTGACAACGCATGACATGTTACAACATCAATATGGCGGATTTAGTACATCTGAATTCCATTCATACTACATAGAATGTACTTTGTAACGGTCAGGAAGTATGTTCAATTTTAAAGGTAATATCTACTTAAGCATATGCGATTTCGGACGCAGCAGCACAGACACGTTCACTCCTGCATTCGGGGCACTTCGTGCAGATAGTATGCAAGTCATAATATTAACATTATACTGTATAAATAACAAAGTGTATTCTATATGAGAGAAATTTAAAAAAAATCTTGCTATCATGCTTCATTCTACTGATCTTTTTTACCGTGCGAAGCTCAAAACAGAAATGCAGAACATTATAAACTACTGTCATTGGCTACATAATGTTATGAGAGTACTACTGTAAAAAAATGTTGTGTATTCTTAGGGTTTCGACGACGTTTAACGTTAACCATCTTTGAGTGGAAACATAATACATTATTTACTTTGTTTCTGCGAGGTGTCTTTTTCCCTGCGTGTCAACATCAGTAATTATGACTGTCGCATTACTCTTATTTTGCCCCGCCTCCAAACATATAATTTGACTATCAGTCAACTATTCGAAGATTCGAAAATTCCGATTCACCTGTGCAAATTCTTAGTCAGGGACACCCCTACTATTTACACTTTTTATTAGCGATATGCTAATAAAAGAGCAGCATAGTTCAAGAAGTGTAAATAGGTGCTGTTTAGTGAAATGTGTATATATATATATATATATATATATACAGGTCCTTTTAAAAAAATTAGCATATTGTGAAAAAGTTCATTATTTTCTGTAATGTACTGATAAACATTAGACTTTCATATATTTTAG
>JAUMHI010000029.1:1670037-1695897 GCA_032359435.1 Enteromius unitaeniatus
ATTCCTATTCGTCGGTCTCGACGTGACGTCTCCGTTCCCTTCTTCAGGGAACGAGGGTTACAATACGTAACCGAGACATTTTTTATGCAATACTGTATGAAAAAAAAAACAATTCTCACAATTGTGAGTGTTAAAACCCCCAGATAAAATGGTAGCAAATACCTTTTTTTCTTTTTCTTTTTTTTTTCAGTGGCTGAAACGAGTGCAAACACAAATAAATAAATAAATAAGTCATTTAAAATATATATTTTAATATAATTAACATAACACTATTATTATGTTATACATATAATATGTTATATATTATATTATGTTAACTATTATAAATATTTTTATATTATAATTTTTTTTCATATTATTATTATTATTATTATTATTATTATTATTATTACTATTATACAGCCGTGGCCAAAATTTTTGAGAATGACACAAATATTCGTTTTTTCAAAGTTTGCTGCTAAACTGCTTTTAGATCTTAGTTTCAGTTGTTTCTGTGATGTACTGAAATATAATTACAAGCACTTCATACATTTTAAAGACTTTTATCGACAATTACATAACAAATAGTCAGTATTTGCAGTACCCAAAATTTCAACGTTTTGGCCTTTTTACCATACTTCTCCCTTTGTGTCCCAAAGAGTAAAGCCAGTCATGCAGGTTTTTGTAATGAAATAATTTTCTTTTTCAGATGCTGTATATGGCAGATCAAGAATTGAGAACTCAAGCATCCCCTTTCGACCCACTAAACACCTGTGACCTGCCAGCTCCCTCGTCCACCATTTCCATAAATTCCCAGGCAATATGGAGCAGATCCAATATCCACAGTCATCTTGACTCCTGCCAAGCCCAGCTGCGCTCACCCTGATTGATTAGCGCAAGTCCTTTGCTCAGCATCGCCTCTGGGGCAGGCAGGTGGCTTCAGCTTCCAGAGTTTCACACACGTCTCTCTCTCACATACAGAGACACACTTGTTGACACTTCATTGCTACAACGGTCAAAATCCTTCACGATTGTGCAAATGTGCAGCTGGAGGTGATATTTTCATGCATTGTTAGTTTATGATGTGGCTTATTTCTACGCTTCATGGCTCAGGAAGTGTCTGCGGCGTCAGGCCGGATTCATGAATAACATTCGCATCATTGCTTATAGAAATTACTGTCAGAAACAAGGTCTCATGACTGTCAGCGGTTTCAACAAAAACATTGTGCTGGTACCACGGTACAGTGAATGCACCATAGTAATACTCTACGTGATCTCATGATAATTCCTAGGCATTTTACGTACAATTTTGGTCTATAAAACGTACATTTACTTACGTTTTTACAGGCACTAAAACGTACAATACTGACATTGTTTTTAGCATCTAAACGTACAAATTCTTACGTATTTTCAGCTTTTTAACATACAAGACTGACGCATTGACTACACCTAAAAATGGAGAAAAAAATTAATTACATTTATCTGTCTGTCATGTTTTTCTTACACGGTACAGAGATGAAAATTGTTATTTTCCTGCATATTTCGGTCAGTTGTGTTTTATATCCTTTTATATTCGCTAAAAAATGGGTAGGTTTAGGTTTGGGGGTAGGTTAAAAATCTCAATCGCTTATTGATAAAATGATAGAAATGCATATTTTCTATTAAAGTCAGTCTTGCGTGTCCCTGTGTTTTGCTCCACACGTGTATGCCCTTATTTGGTTGTTTCTGTCCTGGATTAGTTCACTGTATTCATTTGTTCCCAGCTGTGTTCCCCAGGTGTTTTCAGTTCTCCCATGATTTCTGTGTGTATATTCACCCTGTGTTCCTGAGTCTCCCTCGTTATATATGTCTACATGTTCTACCCTGTGGCCTGTGTTCCAGAGTTTATAATTAAAGAGATTCTCGTTTGCACACTACGACAATAGTATAATAGAGTATAGTATAATAGAGTATAGTAGAGAGCAATGTAGAAAAGTGTAGTTTATTAAAAAATAAATAGCAAAAAATAAATCACTGACAAATGATTAATTGCATCCAAAATTTAAATCTGTTTACATAATGTGTGCGTACTGTGTATGTTTAGTATGGATATTTAAATACCCCAACACACACACGCATGCTTATATTTAAGAAATATATATATATAAATATATATATACACACACACAAACTTTATTAATATAAAGACTTGCATGTAAACATGTGTAAATATAAAATAAAAAATAAGAATATAATGTATAAATATAATGTTTACTAATTATAAAAATGAAAAAATGTATATATACAACTTCAAATAATAGTTATAATAATATACATTACTATGCCTTACAGGACTGACTGAGAAAGTTTTCCTAATTCTCTCATTTGACCTCATGTGTTTTTCCTGCACGGCCCCACAGCACTCAGATTTGAGTTAAAAGGCTGAGCTGAATTAATTATTTCTATCCATTCCAAGACTACCTCAATATCTACCAATTGAAAGCCTCTTCCTTTCCTATTCCGTGGTCATTACATGGTCAGAGTAATGTGAATGTTTCCCAAAAAAAAAGTGCAAAGAGCATTTGTTGCACATCTCCTCTAGCACTTCCAAACTCTTCCGCTTGACTTTAATTTAACCTCCTAAAATTCTCTTACATAACGCTCCAATTCTGGTCTCTACACTCTCTGCTTGTAAACACTTGCTTTCAGTGTTTACTGCTTGCAGTGGCCTGGTCCTGCGCTGCTTTTAAGTCCATCAAATCGTACAACCAGGCCTATGTAACTGTTAAATCCAACATCCTTAAAAAAATGATCATCACTTGCTCACTAGAGTGGATGCTCTGCAGGGATTGGGTGCCATCAGAACGAGAGTCCAAACAGCTGATAACAGCATCACAATAATGTGAACATAGATGTAAGAAACAAATCTATTGTTAAGATGTTTTTAAAGGGTTAGTTCACCCCAAAATCAAAAATTCTTTCATTAATTGCTCACCCGTATTTCCTTTCAAACCACAGTTGCATGACCAATTTATACGTATTCGTACAAAATTTGTACTAATTCATACGACCTCACTCGATTTTGTACGATTTGTCTAAAACAATGTGACGGGTAGGTTTAGGTAATTCGTACAAATTCATGCGAATTGTCAACTCGTAAAATACGTACGATTTAGAAGAGTTAGGTCATACGAATTTGTACTAATTAGCCACCTTGTAAAATATGTATGAATTGCCATGAAATAAGGTTGTTCAAACCCATAAGACCTTTTTTCATCTTCTGAACATGAATTAAGGTATTTTTGATGATTTCAGAGAGGCGTCAGGCCCTCCATAGACAGCAGCACAACTGAAATTATCCCAGAAACTTAACTTTAACATTGTTAAAACAGTCCATGTGACTGTTTTAGTGGATCAACTTTTGCAACGTTACAAGAATACTTTCTGTGGGCAAAGAAAACATAAATAATTTAATTTACTCTACTATTCTTCTCCTAGAACTTATGTCTTCCACCATTTTAAAGAATATTACACTGTCTACACAGAGACCGTCAGTTGTTGCGCTGCAAGTCTAGACACTGGATGTTACAGAGCGACTGTTGAAAATCATTTGAAACTTGTGTCAATACATCATAATAACGCAGAAAGCAGACCGCAGCACTAGTTTTCTGTTGGGAATTTGTTGTGTCGAGCTGCATCCAGTGTAGACAGCAGAATAAGTTCTAATCTAGTATGTCGCGTCCGGTGTAGACACGATGTAAGCGTATGCTTTCCTCTAGGAGTAAACAGCCACAGATAACATTCATGTGCGTGCTTTTCCCCGGATGTAAAGAAGGCTCATTACGTGAAATACATTAAAGCTTGCATTTACGTTGCGTTGTAATACCCTCCAAAATGGCGGAAGATGTAACTCAGGAGAGAAGAATGGTTGAGTAAATAGTTTTTTTTTGCTATTCTCATAGCATCGCAAAACTGAAGTTGACTGATGTCACATGGACTGTTTTCCAATGTTTTTACTACGTTTCTGGACCTGAATCATTTCAGTTTTGTTGCTGTCTATGGAGGGACAGATAGCTCTCTGATTTCATAAAAAATATCTTAATTTGTGTTTCAAAGATGAACAAAGGTCTTATAGGTTGGAACCACATGAGGGTGAGCAATTAATGACTTAATTAATGAATTCATTTTCATCCTAAGGGTGAACTAACCCTTTAAAGTTAAATCGTTAGCTTCTCGCTAAAAATACCAAAATATTTGCCCTCAAATTTGCCCGCAACTTCATTTACACTAACCGAGAAGAAAATGCAACAGTTGACACCATGACCCTGTAAATACTGAATACTGAAGTTTATCAGGAAAGCCTTCTAGTGACCAGTTATCTAGTGATTGTCATTGTGAACACAGTTGGTGCTGGAACGAGGTATTGGATCCCAGGCTTGGCACAACTTTTTAGCATTTCAAAAGCAACATTTAAAACGGCAAACACAGCAACACCCACACAATGCTAAGATCCAGTCGCATTCTGGTCGCAGCTGCTTTAGCATAAACACACAGTCAATGAGTCAATGTGTTTGATTAAAAACATTTTCAAATTAAATGGCTTTAAGAGCATTCAAGGTTGTTTCATGTTCTGTGCCAGTTTCATATTTTTCCCCCTCCTCTTTTTTTCCTTCTCAAACGCAGTGATCCATGAACATTGTTTGTATGAAAAGAGCTACTGGCGTGAAAAATTTCACAGGTCTGCCAGCAGTGACAAAATTGACCATGTCAAATCTCTGATATTTTATTTCCGTAAATGACAAAACCAGTTAGTTATCAGGCATGGGAAAACCATAAGAAATTCAAACCAAAGACAAACACAGCTCTGTTACAAAAGGGCTCTTTATTGCATCTAGGCCAATTAGGAGAGAAAACTCACAAATAAGATTGCCTTCATTGCAGTTTGCAGATAAGTATTTTTATTTATTTTATTTTTAATTGTTTTGGTTGTTGTTTTGTATACATTCAAATTACTGCTGCATTTTATATTTAAAATATGTATAATGAAAATACAAAAAGAGACATAAATTTATAATTCTGACTTTTGTTCCTCACCATTATCATTTTATAATGCATAGTTAATTTTTTTTTTAATACAAATTCAGTTGTCGTTTTTTTCCAAAAATAAAACTTTTTCCCTCAAATTTCATAGAAAAAAAATGTGAAATTGCAAGATCTGAACTAAGAATTCTGACTTTACATCTTACAATTTGTAGTTTATATTCCACATTTCTAATTGGTTTTGCAATGTGTTTATTCACACAACAGAAAAAAAAAAATATATATATGTATATATGTAGTCTCCTACAGAAAGATAACTACTTAAAAAAAAAAAAAAGCTTGTCTTCCATTTCAAGTCAGGGCCACCAGAGCGTAACATCAGAGAACTTGCCATAAAGGTCCTAAGGCTTTTCTCTCAAGGCATCCTAACCCATGCTTGGTTCACTTGTGTTATGTGGTATAAAGGTTCTATGATCCACTAAAGGAAAATCCTGATCCTGGATCCACCCTGAAGCAAAAAAGAACCTGCATGCTTCACTGTGGTGGAGGTGGCCAGGCTCATAACCCACTTGCAATGTATTGTGGGTACTGAATCATATATTCTAAAGCGCCAGCCCTAGTCCTAAAAATGAGTAGGTAGATCAAATGTATACCACAACCACCCCCCAAAAGCCCTTAGAACCTGTGAACTAATGTGGCATCGATAAACCAAGAGAAGTAAAAAAAACAAATGAAATAGTTAGAAATTCAATGTTTTTGCAAACATTTCTATTCCATTATTCTGCTGTGTTGTGCTGGGTCGTGATGTCACTTTATATAAAAAACGGAGCTCAAAAATATGAATTAGTTTGCTCAGACATTGCTAACATTCACCTTATAAATATTCATGAATCAAACCCTCAGATATCCTGTGGAGACATGCTCGAGTTTTATAATGGATCATTTTGTATCTACATCGATGTACATTTGATTTCCTGAAACAAGACAAAACAAATAGCAAAGTTTTCTTCCATATGTTAGAGACATAAACACATCAATGTTTCTGTCTTGAACAAACACATTCTGACTCACCGGCGGTGTCCATGGCTTGAAATTAGCAGGCCTGTGGATAGGAGCTTTGAACACATTTGGATCTGCTGACGTTTGGATCTTTTCTTTCCTAGCACAGGGCAAAAGGCTACTTCACCTGTTTTAAATAATAAGTGCTAAAGCCAATGACAGCTAAGAAAAGTGAACTATATATTTTACTACAGCCGACAGGGATCTTGGCCAAGAGTGGAGGAGTTCATGCCCTAGTTTGGGATTTAATTTCTTTTGTGCAGGGTCCTAATTCTTTTGCATTGTTGTCTAATTTAATTAAGTTGCCACTTAGTTCTTTTTATGGCTTATTTTAGCTGCTAAGTGAGTTCATTCCATAAAAAAAAAGTGTACACCACAGATAACCACCCACAATGTGCAAAACATACCACTGCCTAAAAATTTTTCTCAATTACAGTCTCTGAAGTCAGTGTCAAGTAGAATCTTCAAAATTTAATGAGGAGCTCTAAATGACTGTTGTTGGAAGCCAAGAACACTTTGATCTTGTTTAAAAAAAAAAACAAGATTTCCACCAAACATTCACCGTGAGACACACGCGTTTCGGCCAGTTCACACGCTCTCATGCCACACCATGTATTTCTCACGCTGAAAAGAAAGAGATAATGATAACTTGTATATACAATTAATAGACGAGGGGCAAGCAAACAATGTTAAGTTCTCTGCCGAGTTCTGCTACCAGCCAATCAGAAATTACAATTTGTGGTTTCCGGGTAAATTAGGTCACCGCTTGCAAGCACATTTGTTACTAGGCAACATGTGCACACGCACACACAAAGTGGGATTTTGGGTCCCACTTTATATTGTGTGTCCCTAATACCTGTGTACTTCCATAGTAACCAGATGTGTATGTAGTATGTAACCACAGTGTAAGTACACACCAGTACATAGTATCTACAGCTGTAATATATTTGTACCTACACACATGTAACAACGTGTGTTTAAGTACAAATGTGTAAGAGGACTAACAGCACTTTTTGGTAAATAAAGAGTTACACTTTATATTAAATAGACAATTGCTCTGGATTTAGCATGTAATTTGTGATCCAGAGTCAGACATGTTGGAATCCATGCGCAGGCTTTTATTTAACAGAACAGATGACAAACACAACAAAGGGGTAATCCAGAGCGAAAACGATAGTCCAGGCAAGGGTCGAGGCAGGCAGCGAGAATCAAAGTCCAATAACAGCAAAGTCCAGAAACCAGAGTAACAATCAGAAAACAAACGCTTGGTAGAGATCGCCAGGGCAAACCAATACTTCGCGTTTGAACTAGCGTCTGCATGCTGCTTAAATAGTCCCCGAATGGCGGGAGCGGGATGCGGAAGCGCCCAAGGTACGTGGCAAAAAGGGTCCGGGTAGGAACTAAAATTCGGGGGATGGTTCCCGCTGCAACCTCTCGGAGAGCGCCACAGAGGCGCGGTTTGTAACATAATTACTCTGATGTTACTCAGCAGCGGGCAGTAAATTAGGCTTTACATATAAATTGTGGTTGGTGTCCAGAATGTTACACTTTATATTAAGTGGGCAGTTCCTGAGGAGTTACCAAGAGGTGCACCAACTCCATCAACTCCACCCACATGTCCCTAAACCTACCCAACTACACCTCCTGATCACCCCCTTATACCTGTTACTCTTATACATACTGCTGTTACAATATGTAGTTATGTAATTCCTGTTACATGACTACTTAGTGAAATGTGAAAAAAGTGTTGTTACCAATGTCCTGTTACACATTTGTACTTACACACACCATTCTGATGGTTGTTACATGTGTGTAGTTACAGTAATATTACAGCTGTAGATACTGTACCAGTACTTACACTGTGGTTACATACTAGGTACACATCTAATTACTATGGAAGTACACAGGTATTAGGGACATTTAATATAAAGTGGGACCTTATTTTTATTTAACGATTCCTGGACAAAATCAGTTGCCTGTGATCGAAGATAGTGTGAGCTGCTGCTGGAAAATGTTGCCAAATTCATACTAAATTATTACTTAAGTAGTTAAAAACTCTCCAACTGATTTTTAGCAAGAAGCTTCAGCTTAGCGTTTGCTTCCTGAAACTAAGGAAAGGACTAGAGAAATGTTTGAAATATATAAAACTATTTGTTTTATTTGGATGAATTTGTCTCTTTTATACGATTTACTAATTGTTATAATTCATATTTGGGCTGATCATTTATAAACAATAAGTAAAATTAAACTGTTAGCAATAACTTCAGAGAATTGGGTTTGCCAGAGGGGCTGATGTGCAAATATTTGTGTGGCTCCTCCCCAAAGCAGATCAAATCTCACTCCAAACTTTTGCTAAAACTTGAGAGCCCTGTAATAATCATTAGATACGCAAAACATACTTTGATGAGATGCTTTTCAATGAGACCAATAGTTTAAGTGGCAGTGTCTTAAAAGCAGCAATAAAACCCAAGGTTTGATGGGATTACAGTTAAGATCACATAAAACAAATACTCCTGGCTACTAGTCACATGTTAGGTTATGTACAAAACTAAGGCAAGTAGAGTTTCTCTATTTTGTAAGAGATTGAAAAACCATGTCCCTGTCTTCACATCCTTAACAGTACATGACAAGCCAACAGGCCTAAAAACAGAAGGCACTCTTGTTCAAACGCTAACAGCTCCATCCGTATGTTCACATTCATGTGAGGACACGCTCGCATTTCTCATTGAAGTTCATCGAGCCATATTTTTGTAATCAGAAGAGAGGAATGTACTCTGAGACTGTAATCATTATCGTGTTGCCTTTTGAAAGACATCAGTTCACTTACAACAGTCAATAATTGGAAAACCCCACACTTCACTGCCCTCAGATAATTCTCTTTCAAAGTATTTAATTGATCTAACTTTAAATAAAACAGATAATCATCTAGGGAAGGGAATCTGTCAATCCGACGAGGTTGTCAACTCTCCATACTAAACTTTTTATGATTGAGCATGCTAACCTCTATATAAAACATCATGGACTTGAATAAAATTGTCAAGTCAGTAGTGGGCCTCCCACCTGTATGTCTCAGATGGCACATTAACGAACACTGGAAAGCACTTTGCAAGCTATAATCAAACTGCCAACTACTTCCGAGAGTTTGAGACAAACAAAAATGTTTAAAAGGTACCTGGTTGATATTGCAAGCACTTTAGAGGCTGAATAAGTTTGTGAGGTCTGCGGAATCAAAGCTTTAAACTTTTTGAGGCAATTAGTAGCAAAAAGAGGTGGCTTAAAGAATTAAACAGCACTGGGGCCCTGGAAACCCTAGTGACGACCCTGTACTTATTTCATATTTACAGCCTCTAAATAGCACTTGGTCGCCAACCAGTCAGTTTAATTTCCAAAGTTTCTGGCCAGAATAAAATGCATTTATTCCTCCAGAGCAACTCCTGGAGGCAGACTTCACAGAGAACTATTATCCAGTGGTCCTTGCGGTAAAGTGCAAGCCTGAAAGGACTGAGGGTACCATTCGGGACCGAGCCCATGTGGACAAGACTTCATTAATGAAAGGCCTTGCCTTGAACATTCCTTATGGACCCACACTCAGACACCCTGGTCGCATAACTGTACCCCATCTGGCATAACCAGCTTTCAGGAACTACCAGGGAAAACCCTCGAGTCTCCCACGAATAGTGTAGGTGGAATTAAGTCACGGATGGAGAGCGCTATCTCTGAATCAGCACATGACTAAGACACTTCCTCAAAATGAGCACTGGGAAACACACAGCACTTATGGAAATACACACTCTCAAGCACAATTCATTATATCAGCCATTATTCCCTGAGACTGTAATGCATAGCCCCATAAAGTATTAAAATCTCTTCCTGTGTGCATATTCCAGACAATTAGGGACATCTCAGCCTTTCATCTCTGCCTGACATAAGGAAACAGAGTGGCCTGCTATCCCACTGTGTTTTCTTTTGTTCATTGGCCCTTCAAGTAAGGCAGCAATTAATCATTCCTACCACAGGAAAGATAGGAAATTTACATAAGGTAAGGTAATAGCAACGCATTGTCTCTTGAGGTTAAAAGGGAGTTCCAGAATCACTGTTCCGGAATCAGTTTAGTCTAGTATGTCTGGAAGGAGCTGCGAAACATCCAGTCAGAGTTTGTTTTTAACATGATGCTTAAAGCAGCTGAATCTGAAATGTTTTACTTTGTAGTTTTTCACAGCTTGATGACTGAAGGTCTGGAATCCATGGTAGCTTTCGTTGGCGAGGGCCTGCCTATGAGGTCGACATGTCAAACCACCAATGACAGTTAATTTCATTTGGCGTCATATTTGAGGCGTGGAAATGTTTCACCACAATAGCAGATCATTGTGTAAAAGTCAAAGTATTTTAATGCCGTAAACTTTAAAGCCATTTCTCAAACGGAAGACTAAATACTCAGGAGGTCACATTTGTAGACTGCATACATCATAAAAAATATATTACTTTAGAATAATAGGAGTTATAAATTTAACAATCATTCAAAATTAAATGTCAATTGTTGTATTGTGCTAATATCTTGTGAATATAGAGTATTTAACAGACCATGAAACAAATGTCTCCCGGAAATCCTGTATAACTCAACAATTCTGATGATGACTAAAATGTTTCTACCTTTGTGTGACACATGCATCAGACATTTAGCCAATGTGGGCATCACGTTCAAGGCTGAGACTAAATATAGCCAGACCTTCAGAGTGATGGCCTGACCTGGATACCCTGGACACTTTGAATAGCCAAGGCCCACCCAAGAGGCCATAAGACTGACAGGTACAGCAACCAATCATATTTAGTTTTATGCAGCGTCATATTTAGGGATGTGGAAATCTTTCTACAATAACAGACCGGTGTGTAAAACTCTTGGACATATTTTTAAAGGTTCTATGCCGCAAACATGACATAGTTCATATACTTTTGAAAATATAGCTCTTAATTGACCCTGATAAGTGCTCATTGTGAAGTTGTTAACACTACGACTTTCTTCTTCAATGAGAGGCTTTGGCATCATGGCATCTTTTTTCCATGTGAAACAATTAAGAACATGATACACACATGCCTCCCAAAACTCCTGAAGTGCTTCCAATTTTGGAATCAGACATTAAGCCATCGGTCCATAGGCATGATGTCCGAGGCTGAGACTATAGGGGACCCCTAACCACTGCACATTGTCTCTCTCAATGGTCACAACAACTTCATGTCTTGCGGTCTGTACTAATGAGCTGATGAATCAAGTCTGTTAGTTCACTGGTAGCCAACTGCATTCCTGGAGGACAAGTTTGGGAAGCACTGCATTCAGAGCAGGATTTGCTATGCTGCTCTATGGTCTTGGTTTGACTCAGGACATCTGCCTAGAACCTCTGAAGGAGGGGCCCCCCTAACATGTTCAGACCCCTAAGCATGCATATAGCACAAGCAGACAAGGTCCCCCTAAGCTTCCTGAAGTCTTCAAGTTCAAAATCGAGTGGTCATGGGTAAGTTCATAGAAACACCCCTTGTCCACTTGACAAAGTGGAACACACAAATATTGCCAAGGATTCCCCTGACTGGAAGGGCTTAGATAAGTTGCAAGTGTGTCTTAAAGTGAACTGAAACACATCCATGCCACAGCTGAAGAATCAGGATGCCACAACCCTTTGTCTGCAGGGCACTCAAGTCCCTGATAACTCAAGTCATTAGAAAGAAGCTACTGCTTCTTGTGCCCTGTACCCAGAAGCACATTGCCACTGGCACGTCCCACCCCTACCTAGAATAAAGAATGGTTGAACAAACCTTTTTCCAGATTTATTGCAAATCCAGTGACTAGGTTTTGCTCAGAATTGCTGCTTATAGTAACTTGAAGCTTCGTAAATATAATTAACTTTGCTTCCCAGCGCACTGTGAACAACAAGCACACTTTTAGTTTTGAAGATAATGAAAGATACATCTAAACAGGTTAGAGCTTGGGATTTTAAGAACGTGTTTGCCTTTTTATTGTACAGAATGTATCAGTCCTGAACGGCCATCTGAGATTGAACCTAGGTCAGAACGAAGGAGGAGAATTGAACCTGATCCTTTTGTATTGCCCTCACTGAACCCCCTATTCCCGAATCTATTAGCATCTCAGACTAAGAGCTCCGGGTTCATAGGTTTAGCTCTCTCCAAACTGCTATTACTGAGCTAAATTGGATATGAAAGGCAAAAACGGATCTTAGATCAGTTCTCTTTTGCTTTGAGGCCTGGCCTATGTTTCCAAGCAGAATGACAGTCGTTAAATTTCCCGATACAGGAGGAATTTCCCCTGAAGGTTTTCCTCTCCTCAGATGAGCGGGTAACTATGGCAACAGATTCAGGCCAAGAAATGCTGCAGAGAGTATGCAGCTATCTTTCCATGCACTCTGATTGTGGTCCCACCCATTTTAAAAGCAGTTTATTAATTTAGTAAGATCTATCTTCTGCAATTTCTATGCAAGAAAGTGAATGAATGCACCATGGTGGAGTAACTAAAATGATATAAAACTTTTCACTAAATATTGAAACAATCACACTTTGCACCATAGGGGCTTTGAAGCAATGAGAGAAAATATCTGAGAGTTATCTGAACGTAATTGGTACGTAGGTTAATAATTTAAGGCAGATGGTTTGATTTGGTTTTCATGTGCTATGAAAAGCCTATTCATGTGCCATCAATAAGACGGGCTATAAAAAAAAATGTATGTGCATCAGCACCATGAATAAACCGTGCAAACACATCCGCAAAAAAAAAAGATTCTCTCATAATGAAATGATGGATGGATCTTTTGGATTTTAAGGAACCCTACAAATATCTTGCACTTTAATCCTCCAGCAGACACCCAAAAAAGTGTAGTAAGGATAAAAGATCAAAGGTTCAGTTTAGCGGATTTCCATACCTGCCATTTTTAACGGTCTTTTCGGGATGTAATCTGACTTCCTGAACCATGAAATATCCAACAAATTCAAAAAGACTGAACCTCTTCAACTCCTGGTATAATGCATTCAATCTTTGAACCTCACAAAGGGGTCTCAGTCTTAATAATTGCTTTTACTTGTTCTTACGTGTGCTGGTTTAACTGGAATGCTTCAAGCCCTTGATCATTTGGAATCTACTATGGAGCTGATTTCTTCTGTATGCCTATAGGTATGCTTTGGCTTTTGGTAAAACACAAGCAAAAACAATGGGTCTCAGTCTTAATAATAGCTTTTACTTGTTATTACGTGTGCACAAAAGATTCTTACACAAAATTTCACCTTGAACAGGTTTGCATGCACATGAATTTATTCTTCCATTCTAATGCTGATGAATCTGGATTACTCTAAGAGAGGATTTAGTCCAGTTTGCATACATTTACTCTATGAACTTCCAGTACATCATAGTTCATGAAGTTCATATGTATATTTATCTATCTATCTAGACATATACGCTATATTTACAAGCATTACCAGTATTATATTATCAGTATTACTCTTGTCTCAAAAAGTAAAAAAGTCATCATAAGTTGTTTTCATACTTTGGTAGTAGAGTATGTTTACTAAATGCTGAAAGATGGTTGAATGAATAATAGGGCAATTAACAACAGTGCCTCTCAGTGTTTCACCTCACAGGTAATTAAAGTGACACCCTCTTAATGAATAAGATGATTTTCACACTTGAGCATGAGCTTAATCCTTTGGGCCATTGTGTGTCAATTAAAACTGCTGTGGAAAAGCAAGACTTGCAGCACGGCTTGTTCCAATTTGGAAGGTTTTATTATTTAATTTAGAAGGTAGTGCTTGAGTGTGCATTTGAAAACTGACATAATTTACTGAATCTCTTGTTGTTCCAAACCCATATTTGACTTCCTTTCTTCTGTGGAACACAAAAAGAAGATATTTTGCAGTAGCAATACTCTACACCGACTGTCAAAAAGTTTAATTGTCTTGACCTTGTGACCTCATTATAATAATAAATGATATACATTTGTGACCCTTTGATCTTAAAATAAATTCTGGAAGTATTAATCGTCACATGAAATTTCGGTGTCAGCCTACATCCTCTGTAGCGAAACCTGTTGTTTCTTTGTGACTGTCCGGTGTCATGCTATGAATGAAACTCTGATTAATATTTTTGAAGATTTTATGGAGCGCTTTGGAATCTTCACCGCATCTACATTTCAAACCAAAGAGAGAGACTCTTAAAAAAAATTAAAATCTTTGTTAGAACACAATGGGTATAAAAGTACATTCGGTAAATCTTATTCAAGCTTTAAAAAAAAAAATGCCTTTAAATCAGTAAGTGTTATAGTTTGAAAACTATGTGCTGAATGATTTATCAGCATGATTATTTTTGTAATGTCATGTTTTGGCCTTAAATGTGCTAGGAAATAAATTGAATCTTTGTAAGATTGTAAAATCATGTGCACTCATATACACAACACTTGAGCAGTATAATATGCAAGTTTAACTATACATAACAAAGTTTTAACTGGCTTATAGTGGTGTGGTGTGGCCATATACTTCATTTAGCTTTTTAAAACCAAATAAATTTTCTCAGAAGACTTAATGAACCCCAGAAGATGCTCTGCACATGTGTAGATTCATTGAAGCATAGTTTACAACTCAGAAGGTATCCTAAGAATTTTTTTTGCCCGCAAACTAGACTTATAGTAATACTCCAAATGATTGACCAAATTGTGTACCCAAGAGCATTTTAAAATGATAATACATTGTTTAAAAAAATATAAAACGAAAGAAAATTTTACTGTGATGGCTAGGTGATGGCATGCTACTGTATAAAATTCATTGATGTAATGTAAAATAAATATTAAAGGTAGTAAATATAATGTAAAAACTGCCATACAACTGTAAATATGGAAGTACATGCATATGAATTTATGCCTATGGAAAACCTCTGCTGTGACATGTCTGAGCCACAAGTTTCCTTATCCTTTGGCATGTTAAAAGAAATGTTTTTCAACAACTATTTTGACAACGCTGGCACAGCCTGGATCCATGCACAGGAACAATGCCAAGGTTTCGCACAACGGACAACGAACATTCTCTGAAGGGTTTTCCCAGGGGCCCTCACTACCCACAACCCGTCCCCACAGGGGGACAACCTGTAGCCTAGGGGCCCCTGGCCATGTTAATCTGGCCCTGACCACTGGGATTTGATGCATACATGATTTTACAATGTGGCAGTATAGTTGCAATAACAAGAAATTAGTCACAATCGTAAGAAAACTGGGAGATCAAGTCACATTAATGTGCACGTGTGAGATATGAGGTCACACATTCACATATAAAGTTTTATGAGAAGCAATTAGAGTTATCTTTTTAAATATGTATTTAATTTAGAGGCGGAGACATCAAGGGTATAAAATATAATTTTATACAACTTCCATACAAAAAAATACTCCAACAATTGACACAAATAATATATAATATATATATAGAGATTTTAAAATGAGCTCGAAGACAAACTTATACCTTCTTGAAAACCTTAAGAAACTTTCTTAAAAGGAAGAGGCAGAGTTATCAAAGAAATTAGGTTAGTGACTTAAAGGGAAAGCCACACATTTTAATAATAAACACATACAAAGATAACAAATATATCTATTATATATATATGATATCAGCGTCGCCCTGGCAATCATCAGGGACACCTGGGAATCATCACAGCGGGCCAATCGGTCACGGCCACACGGAGTAAAAAAGAGGAAAACAAATGCTAGTGAGCTGAGACCAGTCTCCATGCTGATCTTTCTATTTACCCCACAGAGTACTCGCCGTGACCGCTTGGCCCTGCCACTCCACTCAACTTTGGAAGCACTGCCTCACGGATCACCAACTCACCAGGAGGGAGGAAGAGAAGAGCACCGTCATCATCACGGTTTTGTTAAAAGCAAAAGCCACTGCATAGAGAAAACAATATCACAGACGTATTTTCTCAGAAGCATTAATCTCAATTATGGATTTGTTTCTTATAAACACATATTTTTACTGTTTGGAGACCCATTCAGTGCACAGGATC
Source organism: Enteromius unitaeniatus (assembly GCA_032359435.1). Taxonomy (NCBI): domain Eukaryota; kingdom Metazoa; phylum Chordata; class Actinopteri; order Cypriniformes; family Cyprinidae; genus Enteromius; species Enteromius unitaeniatus. Next base: position 1,686,137 of record JAUMHI010000029.1, read on the forward strand.
CTCCAAGGGATTCTATTTTGCATTTCTCCAAACCTGTTCTGACGAAGAAACTAACTCATCTACATCTTAGATGGCCTGATGTGTAAATTTAACCCTTTGAGCCCGGGTCACACATATATGCGGTTTGAGACGTCATCTGATGACGCCAATAAGAACATAAATTACAAATTGAGTTTTGATCTTACAGATAAGAGCAATACATCAATCAAATGAATCTCAAGTTTTTTTGTGTGTGTAAAATACTCTCCTCTCTCAGTCACATACTTGTCTATGGCTTATTATGCAGGCCTTTGTCTTCTCAGGTGTGAATCACTGCATTAGTAATGATAGTTCACGCCTTCTCGCATAGACCCCTTACACTCAATAAGTGCCTTAAAAAATGTTAATCACTGTATAGTTTTCTGTAAGCAAGTTCATTTTCACGTCATTTTGAAGCAAAACACTAGTCTACCAACCCAGTTCTCAAAAGTCTTGTGAACAAATATTCTGTATGTGTTTCATGGCCTTATTTCAGTGACTTCAAAATGTTAGTTTTTCACTGACCACGCATAAACGCTTCTTTCTCAAAAACAAAATCAAGTCCATAAATGTTACCAACATATTATTGTAGCCAAGTTTGTGCTCTTTACAGAGTTATTAGACTCTAGCTACTTATATGTTTATAAGCAATTGAAAAAAAATACAAATGTCAGGCCATGTCAGAACTTTTCCAGACCCCCCAAAACACCCTCAGGGCCCAGAGGGTTAAACAAGTTTTCCTTTTTTGTGTGTTAATCATTCCTTTAAGAATCATTCTGTAAATGTACCTTGGGATCTCTAGCAGATAACTTGTTAAAATTTTATCTGCAAAAATATCCTTCCCTTACTATCAGCAGCAATTCTCTGTGACCTTGTACCTTCATTTGTCTGTCTATCACCAAAAAACTATTTATATGAAAATGGGTGTTCAAAACCGAGACCGAGAGAATAATAAGGGACATAGTGAAATTTGTGACTGCATCAAAGCTCAACGTGTGACAGGTTTATAGGAGGTTCGGGCCCTTTGCTGCTGCCTATAAATTCTTACTTCACACCACCAGGAGCGGGCAGCTAAATAAAAGATGAGAGTGCAAGCATGTGACGCGTCAATCCATTACATATACCTCTTAATGCACTGACCAAAGAATTGTGCCGGACATGACCAGAATCAATGAAACCCTTGAGTCAAAGAAGTGTAGAGAAGAGTGCTATGTAAAGAACATGCTGTGTGGTTTATTAAAAACATGACGTGCAAAGAAAGCCTATAAATGAGATAGACTTTCCCAGCATTCCAGAATTGACATTTATTTTTAAACTGTGAACGTGCACACAAGTTCTCCTTGTCGACAGCCCTGGTTTTACTGAACTGGAATTTTACTAATTCGTTCTGTTGGAAATGTAATAGCCCACCAAGAGGTAAGCACTTGTGAATTAAAATCAAGTCAGTGCGAATGGAAAGGGATTTCATGACGGCCGAACTCCCGCTCGGAGAATGAGTCATGAGCCTTGTGTAGGAGGGGAAGGACCAGAGGATCTTCAAGTCAGACTTCTATAACAAATAAAAAACGTTCAGCTCTAGACTGATACATGCGAGGTTAGATTTACACTAAAGTCGTGGTGTCCCCTGCACCTGAAGAACTGCATGACAAGATAAGCTAAATGTCTGAAAGAAAGGATAAGAAATGTCAATGTTTCAAGAGTACTTTTTACATGTCTGTTAAAGAGGCTTTCTGCCAAAAAAAAGTGTAAATAACTATTTAAAAAAGCTAAATGTAAGCTAACAAACATTTAGAATCAACCATACACTCTCAGGAAAAAAGAAATTGCACTTTAGGTACAAATATACACCTTTAAGGTACTTTAGGTATAAATGTGCAACTTTACGGGACTAGGTACTAACACTTTAGATACATATACTGTATGTACTTTTAAAGGTTTAGTTCTACCTTCTCCCTTAAGACCTTCGTTCATCTTTGGAACACACATTAAGATATTTTTGATAAAAGTGGAGAGCTGACCCTCCATAGACAGCAAAGAAACTGAAATGTTCCCAGCTCCAGAAACGAAGTAAATACAGTAAAACAGTCATGATGTCATGACGTGATCAGTCATCAGTTTGAGTAAATTAGGATATTTTGGTTTTCTTTGCACAAAAAAAGTAAATGCATTTAAAAAGTGGTCAGCGCCCATTTGAAATTTAGTTTGCCGATTTCAGAGCTCTAGGTGATCACCGGGCGCTCAGTGCTCATGTATCTGCATAGAGCAGCCTTAGCTTGGTCATACATTTTTGGTATATCTAACTTTTTTAAAGGGGTACAACTTGAGTGATTGATTTAGTACCTTTTCTTTTTTCAGAGAGTGTAGATATCTAACCGTTTATACAGTGCGGAATTTGACTGCTATGGACACGGCAACGTATCCCCATCTTGGGATGCCATTATATACTGTAAGACCATAAGATCCTTGCTTCTATAAATAAATGCTGTAACATTTACACAAATCCTATACTATATTCTGAAGTCCAAATATTGTAGCATATTTGTCACATAGCCATTATCTGGAAAGTGCTGGATTGACCTGTCTGTAAATACCACAATCAGTGCATTAGAAACAGCACATTCACGGGTAATTATGGCAACAGTAAGCAACAGTTAGCCATCAGCACTTTCACACTTGCCAACACTTCAACTGACTATACATACAGCATCATTCTGGCCTAAGTAACTGATAAACACTGCCGAAAATAAAGTTGAAAGCATCCCAGCTGATGATCTATTATTCATTTCCTGTCTCTTCCACTGTACCATTCTACAGTACGTTACGTATTGGATCCTCACATACACTACTTCCCTTCATTGATGTATTACTTTGAAAAGCACAGTTGTAGCTCTAAGATTAGATCAGATGCGCCACATTAACAGTTGAATTACGTATTAATGTGACAACCGCCTACAGCAAAAATTCATTAGCATTTTCTGCTAAAGCTAGCAAACCCTACACATGACAAGATTCAATATAGAGATCAAAATATCTGTTCCGCAGAAGAAAGATTAGCATAGCCTGCAGGTTAATAATGACCTGAGGGTGAGTAACTGTTCCTTTTCAAGTTATGAATCACCTGCACACCACACAAAAAGTGATTTGCATGTGAGACTTAGTTTTTCGTTAGCATGTTGCTAAGCTAATAGGGATACTCTAAATAGTCAAGTTCTTCAAGAAAAGAAAAGTAAAAAAAAACATTTAATGAATACATATTCTCACCACTGAAATGAAGGCAAATACACACAAAAATGTGATAAGCAGTCAAATAGCAAAATTTTAACACATTTTTGTGCCGAACAATCTATTGTCAATCGCTTACTTGAACTTAATGCAAAACCTTTGTGGGATAATCTTTCACCTTTAAGCAAAGCCCACAATTGCATAGGTTTTTATCTAAATGATGACATTTACTTAATGTAAATTGACTGAATATCTGTAAATGTAACCAAACCTATGGTCCAATGTTGTGTAAAACAACAGTTTATCCAGCTTGTCACAAAAACAAGGTATCTTATATATATATAATATTGTATTTATTTATTTATTTTTTAAATATGGCATAATTAAGATGCATAATTAAGTGGAACAGCCTTTGCGTCAATGCTTTCTTGGAGGTTTTGGAACCATGCTGTCGAGAAAAAAATAAATAAATCACACGTCGATACAATATCTTACGTACATCAACATATGTTTTAATAAAACTTGTTAGTGGTTTGCTTTTAATTACTGCTACAGCCTACTGCAGAAAAGAAACTTCTTTGATATATGAACATTTGTACTATAGAGGGTTATGTATTGTGAGGCAAATCAATAGTTTTTCTTTTCGCAAAATACAACAAAACCTCTACTTTTCAGCTCCTTGATAGCTCCAACTCTTTGTTGTCAGCAAGCAGCATATAGAAAGAGCTCTTTTTCTTCACGGAGATATGTATATCAAAAGACAGCCATGAGGAATACATCGTTAACATCTTAGCCGTGAGCAAACAGGCAAAATGGAAGCTATGATAACACCAAAACATGAGCATTAAAATGAAATTAAAATGGGATTTACTGTGGCAAGTTGCTACAAGTTGCAGTATGCACTTTTATTGTCACTACTCAGATTTATATATTTCATTCTAGGTTTGTTCACCGTTTCTCAATTACTCCTTGTTTGCTCAGCAAAGCTTGAATTTGAAATGAACTGAATAAATTGGGGAGGCGGTAATAAGATGGTGTGGGATGTGTTTATATGAGGAACAGCTTGAAAAAAGATATGACAAAATGGTTTTTATTTTCTTTGCGTTTGCATATCTTGCCTCCCCTTTGCAATTTCCCAGCTTTTTCTTCTCAAAAAACAGAAAACCACACAGATACGCATGAAACTTCAATGCTTAACAGGTAAAACGGACATCCTGTTTAAAAGGATGGACATAAACTGTTCTGCACAGGAAAAAACAAAAAAAAAAGATGAGAGATGGTTATAGACAGTCCTAAAAGGAAAAAGCAATTTTAGCTTGTCATGCTAATGGTGTAGTGTATTCACAATGAGTGACTTCTGAATCTCAAACCTACAACCATGACATAAATTAGAGGGTAATCTCACAATCTGTCCATGAAGTACAATCTACAAAGCAACTGAAGTGAAATGTTTTTAAAAGGTAAGATGAACACTGCTCCACTTGACAGCTGTAGTCAAAGACTTCTCAAATGGGCATGTAGACTTAGACACAACTCTTCAAGGTGACAAAATTACTGTCTTCAGAGATGCTTGGAACCTGTGGTGCAGTTCAGCGCTGGCAGTATCAGCACAAATCTTTCTCTCAGAAAAGTAACAGCATGCAATCATATGAATATCAATATTCGGCCAATGCCTAACCCAAAATCAGCAGCTTTATCTGTCACAGAATGAGTTAAAGTCATGTTCATCGAGGAAAGATTAGATTAGATTAGATTAGATTAGATTAGATTCAACCTTATTGTCATTACAAATGTACAAGTACAGGGCAACGGAATGCAGTTTAGTTCTAACCAGTAGTGCAATAGCAGCAAGTGCAGGATATAGGTATAAGTATTTACAGATGGGTGTACGGTATGCAAATAATATACAGTTTGTATTAACTATAATCAGGAATTTACAAGTATATGCATAATGTACAGGTTGCTATAGTAGTCATGAGTATGCATCATGGATATGCATTTACTGTGTCACACTTTGACATATGTATTAAAATAAAAATATAAGTCAGAATTTACAAGTGTACATGTGCAATGAGTTGACGCATGTAAAGTGTAGTGCAATGATAATGTGCAAAATGAAATGGTTATGAGGGGGGCAGTCAGTGTGGGGCAGAGTTCAGTAAGGAGACAGCTCTTGGAAAAAAGCTGTTCCTTAGTCTGCTGGTTCTAGTCCGGGGGAGTCTAAAGCATCTGCCTGAAGGCAGCATGGAAAACAATCTGTGGGCAGGGTGAGAGGAGTCCTTAAGAATACTGCGTGCTCGTCGCAGACAGTGTTTCTTCTGGATGTCCTCAATGGATGGAAAAATATGAAGCGCATAGAACTCCACTGAAAGAAAAAATCCGTAACCAACAAACTGATACTTTCTATCGCAGCATATGGTCCATTGTCCAAATTCTGACAAAACGCTATGGGCAAAAATGGTCAATTGTACAAACATTTGTAAAATTCTGGACTTGAACCTGAAAACCACATACTGTATATGCAACAAAGCTCAACGTGTCAGAACCTCATAGATTAACAATAGTTCACGCAAAAAGAAAATTCTGCCATCATTTACCCTTCAGTTTAAATTTTGGAGAAATTTCATAGTAATTCAAGATCTATCGTCCACATTTAGGGGTCATATTGTTTTCCAAAATGCTGTGAACAAAAATTGTCAATTTTTCAAAAATGATTGACTGTCATTTTGATGTCATTTTGTGGAAAACAGTGGTCTGTTGTCAAACTTTTGACAAAACAAAATGGGCAAAAATATTTTGACAAGAATGTATAGACAAAAAGGGTTCTCTTGAGCAAATATTTTGGATAATTGTCTAAATATCCATGAGCAAAAGTAAATCTATACATCTATCTATTTATCATACACGTATGGAACAGGATCAGGGTGTGTAAATTATGTTTTTTAATTTTACAATTTTAAATTTTTGGGGCGAGATCCCTTTAACCACTTTTTAAAAGCACATTTAAAATGTATGAATTTCATTCTGTTAGATAACAGTATATTTTAATAAATGTCCCACTAACTTGTGACAACCAGAACTTGTACTTAAGTCTGAATTCATAACAAAACGGTCATTATTCTTTTCATTATAAACATAAATTCTTTTTGAAAAATGTTTTGGTTGAGAAGAGCTATATTTCTTTAAAATGTATTATGTGGGTTTGATATTTTGTTATATAACGTGAAGACATTCATGCATTTTTAAGCGCCTTACATGTCCAAATACTTTATGAGGCCACTGTATGTCTTCAGGCTAGCTTGTATCTGATCTGCTTTTCCAGCTTGCTGAAACATCAGTTGACTTATGAGTCTGATCAACCTCCAGATGGATCTATTTGAAATTCATACACACTCTAAAAATATGTCTGCCTGCGTCATTCTGAACTCTCTGTGGTCTGGCATCAGAAGACAGATGCAGATGTAAAGTTCCCCCTCTGAAGACTCGTAGAAGAGCTGCCCTGCCTATATAAAACGGATCTGTTTTTGTCGGCATCCCTGTAACATCCTTTCTTTCACCGCCTCATTGCCCCATCAATCTCTGTGGTAATATCCACATCTTCAGAATCAGTCTGACATTATACAACAGATTACTGTAACAGTGGAGTTTAGCGTTTGACAGCACTGCAACTGCGCAAATGTGGGATTGGACAACTCAATCGTGTGGAAAGTCGTAACTGTTTTACGTTTGCCGAATTACACACATTCTCATTAAACTTTTTTTAAGGTTTGTGTGGACCAAATTTTGTGATTAGAACTCCTCACAGAGATTCTTGTTGGTTCATTATTTCTAACCAGTTGGACATTTTCATGTTTTTTTTTCATGGGGGTGGGGGGGGGGGGGGTGTAGCAACTGTCTGTAGGTGTTATTAGCAAAAATGTAGTGAAATTTAATTGGCAAAAATGTCAATATATTGTATTATTATAGATACACAATGTTTTGATGTGATTTTAATGTAGTCAGAATTTTTTTTTTTTTTTTTGATGACAATGATCAGATGTCCAAATTTTACAAAATGTTTTGGTCAAAAATGGTCAGTTGTACAAATCTGTACAAAATTTTGTAGGCAGAAAATGGTCTGTAATTCAAATATTGGTAAAATTTCATAGTCATAGGGCAAAAACTAGATGCATAGGGATAAACTAGAACCTGAAAAAATGTGGAAAAAAGGTTAAGGTGGCAATAGTTCTACGATCTACATGGGCTTTCAATGCTTTTTAACCCAAACATTGGTTTAATTGTTAAATATAATCCCATATTTCATATCTGGGGCTCTGTACACAACATCAAATAAAATGTATTTTTAATTTATTCAAAACTGCATAGTCAAAAAAATAAACATTTAAGATTAAATTTAAACAATTAAATCAAATAATAATGAGAGTAATAAATTAATGAAATAAAAGTTGTAAAATAAACAATAATATTTACCTTGAAAAAATCTATTTAAAAACGTTTTAATAATTTAATTGGACGCCGTTTAATTTTTACATTAATTATTTTTTTTTAATTAAAAAAAAAAAAAAAAAAAAGTATGAATGTTTTTTTAAAACCACAAAAAACCTGCATGAATCAAATTTTTGTAGAAACTTTTTTGCATTTTAATAGCGCAGTCCAGCAGTGCTGAGCAAGCAACTTTTAATCAACATCTGTGGAAAGTCTTTAGCTCAGCAAGATACAAAGGTATCTCCTCTTGGCGTAATTCCTTCTGAACATCTTTCTAATTTTCTTCCTTTTTTTGATTTTCACAGCTTTGAGGACACAATGAAATGGCTGTAGAACGCAGTGTGCTCGACCGCCTTCAGTCTAATTACAAAAATGATAATGATAATGTCAGTCTACTTCACAGTTTACAACCAAATTTCCCTTTCTCTTCAACTCTTTCATGTGCTGTTTCTTTCCAAAATGACTACCCTCTAGATATTTCACAGCGGGCATCAGGTACAAAGGTGCGGATCTCCCACACAAACGGACACATGGTGGATTCAAGATGTCATTTGCAGTGAATGTCTCTTTCATACCTGAACATCAAAGGTGCTGCCGATCAGGAGGCCAATTAGAGGCGTCAGATGATTGGTGCACAACATCTGAGGGAAGCGCGGAAACGTGTATCCTCCCCTCTCTGTCTACAAAATCCATCATATTGGCATTGATTTGGGGTCGGGAGGTAAATGACACAGGCTGCGTTCCAACATCTTGTAAACTGCTCAACCTGGACTCAATATGTACTTCAAGAGATCGTACACCAAGAATTATGTAGAACATGATGTTTAGGTCCATCTCTAGACCTCACTTAGTTAATAAGAAGTTAAATGCATAGTTTATCCAAAAATCCATTGATTTAAACCTGCATATTGACAATTGGTCAGGACCCTTTGGCATCACTTTTTGAAGCTCAAGGTACCCCTTTTGCATAATTTTTCAATGTGAATAAATATAAACAGTCAAAATAGTTTTATTTATATTATTTACACTTTTAGGAGCACATAACCCAACCGCTGCCCCTAAACATACCATTTACCAATAAAACACATTTGGTTGTAAAATGCCATTGGCTCTTGCATGTCTCTTTATCCATTGCATCATGCTGACCGACTGCATCATTCCACGGGAGCTAATGGAGGGAGATGCATCTCAGCGAGTCAGAATCAAGTACCGGAACTATCCGTTTTAGTACCGAATGCAAAATGTAATTGAGTTGTCTTCACTGTTTGAATTAATATAGGATTCATTCTTATTAAAAAAAATATAGATATTTTTTTTCTCTGACTAATATTAGGGCACCAACAGCAGCTAGTAAATTCGGTGCAGTCACTTGCGTAACGACAGTTGGCCAAATTTAATAAACGGCAAATTAGCGTTACGGCGCAATTCCATAAAACCACCGATGTGAGGAGAAAATCCTGCAGGTAATTTACTGACAAGAAACACACTGACAAATACAGATGAAACATCTCCTTTCTGTAATGATCAGCACAAACTACCAACAGCAGTGCAAAGAGGGCCCTACAGCCATGGGCCCCTGTAACAACTTTTCACCCCACCAGCGACAGCCCTATGAAGTACAGTTTAGATTACTTGTGGAATATCGTGATGTTTTAATCAGCTGTTAAGACTCTCATTCTGATGGCACACATTCACTGAAGAGGACCCATTGGTGAGTAAGCGATGTAATGCTACATTTCTACAGATCTGATGAAGATACAATGCTCATCCACATCTTGGAGGACCTGAGAGGGCGTACATTTTTTTTTTAGAACTATTCCCTTTTAAAATCTCTCTCTCTGAAGATACAGCATGCTCATTTAAACAACTTTACTTCATTTAAGATAAAAACATTTTTCCAGCCGCTTCTGGTGGTAGTCCTCTCCTCTAGTCTCAGTAAATTTGCTTGGCACACACCTTCAGGTCAATAGGCCTATTTACATTTCTTGCTTGATTGCCTCACACTGATTCTTAGAGAGTCAAGTCAAGTCAAGTCA
>JAUMHI010000029.1:1719794-1734288 GCA_032359435.1 Enteromius unitaeniatus
GATAATAAAACATCAGCATATTACAATGATTTCTGAAAGACTGGAGTAATGATGCTTTGTATCACAGGAATAAATTATATTTTAAAATATATTCACACAGAAAACAGTTATATATTAAATTGAAATAATATTTCACAATATTACAGTTTTTTTCTGGATTTTTAATCTAATAAATTCAGCCTTGATGAGCAGAAGAAACATCTTTAAAAACCATTAAATATCTTCCTGACCCCACATTTTTGAACGGTAGTGTATGTCATAATATTTCATATCAAATATTTTAGACACGTTAACTGTTGCTAAGACCTGCATACAATAATGTAATACTGTCTCACTGGTCAGTCGCTGATGTCACTGGAGAAAGTTTTAATGGTTTTATTCCCGTTGTTGTCAGAAGCTGACATCAAACGCAGTGCGTCCAGCAGCAGGTCCTTCCTCAGCTCCGACTCCATGTAAGAACGCCACTGAAGTTTTTGTGGTCAAGTTCCAGTGGTTTTGAATGGTATCCACAACTGATCTGCTGTAATGTCTCTCTGCGCAGCTCTCCATCAATGCTGCAGTCAAACTCGGCAGAGTCGGTGGCGATGGGTCTCCTCAGACAGTTTAAGGGCATGCAGCTGCCCGCCGCCTCCGAGCTCGACTGGCTGGTTCCAGAACAAGACGCCCCTCAAAAAGTACCACAGCTTTTATATTTACATCCAAAGCCAGATGAAATTATGCACCACCTCAGACCTTAGTTTCACAGTATAAAGCTGTAATCGCTGTGTAAATGCATTCATTCCACCTCTGAGCAGCATTAAACAGTTTTTGTAAAGACACCTAAATGCCACTTTAGTGCCCAAAAATGAAAAGTACCCCATGATTTATTCTCTCGCAAGCCATCCTAGATGTATATGACTTTGTTTTTTCAGACAAATACAATCCGAGTTCTATTAAATAATTTCCCGACTCTTCCGAGATATAGAATGGCATGTGAACGTGTGACAGGTTTTTGAAGCCCAAAAAAAGTGCATCATAAAATTTACTCCAAACGGCTCCAGGAGGTGAATAAAGGTCTTCTGAAGACTCTATCTGTTCCTGGGTGCCTAGAGATTATGTGGTTATGGGGATTACGGTTTTAAATAAGGATTTCTTATACAAATACATACATGCATCCTTATGGACTCAAACCAGCCCAAAATCCCAAATGTTATAAGTTCATGAAAAAAAGCCACTCATGTCTTGCCATACATTTCGATTGTAACTGAACGTGTTCAAATTTCGGCGAATTTTAGCATGTTTTTGTTTGCTCTTTTGTTTTAAAGCTTCTTCCAATACCAGATTCTCTTCCCATTTCACCTGACGACGGCGAGCACGCAGACATTTACAAGCTGCGCATCCGAGTGCGAGGGAATCTGGAGTGGGCTCCTCCCAGACCACAGATCATCTTCAACATCCACCCTCCTCCGAAGTGAGAGCGTCTCCATCAGTGTTCAGCTTCATCCCCTTCGTGCCATGCTTCTGTAACATTTGTGTGTCTGCTTTGATCTGTCAGGAGGAAGGTGGTGGTGGCCAAACAGAACTACCGCTGCGCCGGCTGCGGCATTCGCATCGAGCCAGGTACAGAACGCACACAAAAAACCTCCTGCTTGATTTGCGCGACCCTGTGGGTTTATGCTCGTGCTTTTTCTCTGTGTGAAAGACTACATCAAGAGACTGAGGTACTGCGAGTATCTGGGCCGCTACTTTTGCCAGTGCTGTCATGAGAACGCGCAGTCCGTCGTGCCTGGAAAGATCATCAGGAAGTGGGACTTTAGTAAAAGCTACGTCAGCAACTTTTCCAGGGATTTGCTGGCCAAGATCGCAGGGGACCCGCTCTTCAACCTGAGCGACATCAACAGCGGCCTGTACAAGAAGGTCAAAGCCCTGGAAACAGTTCGTGTACGTTTTACACATGCATTTGAACGGAGTAGTGGCTACTTTTAAACACCAACATTCGCTCCTCTTTGAATTGACACATCGATGTAGTTGAATTTAGTATTTTAGTGAATTTTGTAGTAATAGTGTGATGGTAATGTATACATATTAATACAACGATAGAGAAAATGGAATATTAATAAATACATTTGATAATAATACATATAAAATAACTTTTTATATATATATTTTTTAAATTTCTCTTTTTTTTTTAATGTTACATGTAAATATATATATATATATATATATATTTCAAATTCAATTTTGATTATAGAACTGTTGAAATTATTTACAGTTTGTGTTGCAAGTAATTACATATTATTTCGACAACAAATAGGCAGAGATTCTATAATTTAGAAGTTATTTTTAGATGAATGTCAGTTGTTACATTTAAAAATAGTTATATTTAAGTTTGTTAATTGCATCCTTACAAAATAAACATAATACATATAATATATGCATATATATATATATATATATATATATGAATAATGTTGATTTTGTAAGGATGCATTAAATCATTTAAACACATGAATTTAGTTTTAATATTCATGTTTATTGAAGTATAGTGTTCAAATTTAAAAATGCAAACCTATTGTTTTATTGTAATAGTATAATAATATATGAAATATGTAACAAAATGTAGTTAATTATATAAATGCATATACACTACTGTTCAAAAGTGACATTAAAGGCATTTAAGCTGCTGAAAATTCATCTTTGCCCTGACAGGAATAACTCTCATTCTAAAATGTACTTATTTAATAAAAAAGTGGTTGAATTTTTGACAATATTGCCATTTTTACAGTTTTTTTTGATCAAAAGTGTTTTGAAACTATGCTAGTGAGTGTTCTTACCTCAGACTAGTGTAATATAAGATAATATATGTAATGTTTCTAATTATGATTTGTATAGTTTGATGAAGGACTACTGTATTGCAGGCACTGAGGGAGCAGTTGAACCACATGAAGAATCTCTTGAGAACGTGTCGTTTGGCTAAAGAGTGAGTGTTTTTTTTTTTTTTTTTTAATCCCGCACTGAAGAGCTCTGCGTCTCAAGTCTCTGTTGTGTTGACAGGGTGCTGGATCAGTTCGACACTCTTCCTGGACATCTGACCGAAGACTTCCACCTGTTCTCTGTCAGTGACCTCACGGCTGTCCGCAGCGGCGCTCTGGGGCCGAAGCTGAGAGATCTGCTGCGCCTCGGCTCCAGCCACGTCACAGACTGCGTGGTGAGGAGCCGCTCACACACAGAACACTGGGCGTCATATTTCATGGTCTAGTTTTGCGGTTGCTCTAGATGATCCGGTTTATTTGTTCTCCCACAGCTCTGTCAGGCCAAGGGCTTCATTTGTGAGTTCTGTGGAAATGACAAGGACGTTATCTTCCCCTATGAGCTCAGCAAGTGCCTGCGCTGTGAAGGTGAGCCTCTTATTGATTAACTAATCGATTCATGCATTTATTTCTGCTTTTATGTGTTTAATTCTGCAGTTATGCAGTTTTTATGTTTGTATTTATTGCTATACTTACGCATTTTTCCATGCATTTATAAATCGAAAAATATTTAAAACTTAGTTTAGTGCTGTTCATTTATTTATTTCTACGTTTATTTATGGATTTATTTCTTTTTTTACTATATGTATTTATGCATGTAATTATGATTTCTGCATTTATACATTCATTTATTAATGTAGTGTATTTCCGCATTTATTTGTACATTTCTGCATTTATTTAGGCATTTTTTTATTTAATTGAACATTAATTTAAACATTTATTTATACGTTTATGCATGTACACATTTATTTATTTATGAAGTGAAAAGTATTTTAAATGTATTTCTAAATTTGTTTCTGTGTGCATTAATGCACATGCTTATTTATGCATTAAACTATTTGTTTATGCATTCATGGATTTACTTCTGCATTTATACATTTATTCATTTGTATGCATAAATTAATACTGTGTGTGTGTATGTATATATATATATATATATATATAAGGGGATATATATTTGTGTGTATGTGTGTGTATATGTATATATATATATATATATATATATATATATATATATGTGTGTGTGTGTGTATATATCTTTTTATATATATATATATATATATGTATATATATGTTTGTGCACACACACACTTATTCATATATTCATTTATATATTCATTTATTTATGTATGCATTTGTGTTTATATGGACCTCTGCTTTTATTTATTCTGCTCTTTATTTATTTCTACTTCTATTCCTAAATTTTAGCAATACATTTCTTATTTTATTCTATACTTGTTTAAGCATTTATTTCAACATTAATTTATGCATTTATGTATACGTTTTTTCATTTACACTTTTATTTAAAAGGTATTTATTTATTAATCTTATCAATTTTATTTCTGTGTGCAATTATTCACAAATTTATTTATGCATGTATTTATGCAGCTATTTGTTTGTGTTTATGGGTGCATTTATTTATGCATTGATGTACAATTATTCATAATGTTAATTCAATTTTTTAGTTTATGCAGTTATTCCTGTTTGTTTATATGCATTTAATATTAATACATTTTTATTTTGCTATTAATTACACATACTTACATTTATATTTAAATATGCATTTGTTATATGCATTTATTATTCATTTCAATTTTTAAAATTTTTTACTGTTTTTTTTTTTTTGCTTTTATTTATGCATGCATTTATTTATTTATACATTTATTAAGCTAAACTACAGTGTTTTCCCCATGTTATGGTGGTTGTCTCTAATAGTCTTTTTGTTGTTGTTGTTGTTGTTGTGCAGACTGTCATGCGTGCTATCATAAGACCTGCTTTAAAGGAGGAAAGCAGTGTCCTCGCTGTCTGAGACTCGCCGAGAGGAGAGAGCGGATGGCTCGCAAGAACATGGAGGAGCAGGAGGACAGAGAGGAGGACGAGGCCAGCGGGACCTGACACTCAACCCCAGTAAGATAACACCAGAGCACAGCGCAGCAGTGAATGAACTGACTGATATTCAGCCAAACGTTTCTTGATTCCCGTCCCAAATAAGCTGCTCTAAAAGACCTGCTGACTGCAGCACAATGGATCAGGCAAAAGAGTCTTATGTGCAAACAAGCTTTTCTGCTTTTAAGAACTGCCGCCTCCAGACACAAAGTTGTATTGTTTTGGGGTTTTTTTTATCCTGTGCCATGTTTTTGTTTGTTTGTTTGTTGCCTCCGTCCTTAAAAAATCCAATTAGTTTTAATCAACTGTCGTAAAGCTTTTATGTGTAATGTTTTTGTCTGTTTGCTTTTTCCATGGTTATATTTAAGCATAAAACCCATTTGTTTGTATCGATGCGAGACGGAGCAGGGCAGCTAAACTCCAGCCTTTGTTTCCCGAGAAATCTCTAGAAGTGCCAGGTTCAAGCTTACGGTGTCGAAGCTTACTAAATCGAAAAATGCCTCATTTGTGAAATGCAAGCCAAATGAATGTTAATTTGTAGATAAAGAAATATTTATTTTGTTAACTTAAGTAAACTACAAACTTTTGATGGAAATGTCTGTTAACGATTAAAGGGTAAACTGTCATATTGAACTGAATGCAACTCTTTATGTACGTTTTTGTGCAGAAATTCAATTTGCTTTTTCGTAAAAGCGTTATAGACCAAATTTGCTCCAATTAATTGTGAAAGCATTGTTAACATTTTAACTAGAAATATAAACAAACCGATTCAAAAAATGTTTTAAAAACAAAATTGTTTTGCTCAACTTTCACACATGAGGCCCAGAGCTGGTCTTTTAATTGTAAATTTAAAAGCCTTTTTGCTGTAAGATTTTGCACCTACCGAAAATGGCACTTTGTCTGTTTTCTGTTCCTTGTTAGACAAAAAATGTTTTGTCGGTTCTTAAACTTGCACTAGTTTATTTGTATTAAGGTTTGAGCCAGAACATCATTCCAACATCTCGCATTCAGTCCAGAATCTGTGGCCCATAATCGTCCAATGAAAATACTTGTTAAAAAAAGAAAGTTGTACCGAAGTGTTCATTGATTAAAAGAGTTTATTGCATTGGTGAGTTGAATAAGCATTCTCTACGTCATACATACTGGACCTAAGTTAGTTTGAGTAGTATTTTAACGAAAATATATTTAAGAGCCCTTTTATTTGCTGCTGCGACTATATCGGAAGCAATAACGACGACCATGTGCTACTCTGCCACAACATTAAATGACTTGAATGTACTGACCTTTAAGTATATATATATATGAGACTGAACGAATGAACGAACTTGCTTTTGTGTGGTTGCTTATGAGATCTAATGTTTTATTTGATCCTGCTGATGCTGTGTCCACTTGAGCTTAAAATTACTGAGTTGCCTTTTTTTATTCAGGGGCTTTTGATGCACTTTGAAAAGATGTACATATATAATTTCTTATTGTTATGTAAATATATGTAACTGACAAAATTAAAGATGTTAAAAGTGCCTTATTGTTTTGGACTCATTATTGTATTGTTGATGCACTCAAAACTTTTGGTAATCGGATTAATCGGTTTTACCGATATTATTTCCCGGTATTTGTACACATTTGTTTCCATAATCAGATATCATTTGTAATGTCAGATTCACCGATAAATGGTTCAGTTATGCATATCGGTTATCACCACATAAACTTTGGTGTAATAATCGGTATCTGTTGTAATAGGGAGACCATACATGCTATTTTTTGGGGGGGAATTGCCTAAAATGTCTAGGTTTGAGTTTTATTTTCATATCGGTTTAGTACTTGTACAAAGTAATGACTGAAAAGTACATAACTGACCAATGTGGCATGTAAAAACGAGGAAACTACAGAGAACAGCTGCAATGCAAATACGTGTTTATGTAATGTATGAGAAAACGGCCAAAAGTTTTGCTTCTGATTAGGACAGGAAAAGAGGACATATGGTCACCCCATTATATACCGATTATTTGCATGTTCCAATACACATAAATGAACTGTTTATTGGTAAATCTGACATTACAAAAAATATAAAAAATATTTAATTATGTAAAATGTAAAAAAATCAATATCGGTCAATTTCTACTTGCTACATATCTTCTTTAGTGAATATGGAGAAACAACCAAAAGTCTATATAACATTCTTTTCTAGTAATCTTTCTACTGGTTCATCCAAATGCACCACATGCATATGATTACAAGCGCATATCCAGTGATAATCAACAGGTAAATGCGGAAGAGAAGGAAGTCAAGGATGTAGCCCACATGACACCACTGGTTCTGTAGATGGTCTTCTTTTCGTAGAATGGACAAGTAAATGTTCATCTCTCTAAGATCCTGACTGATCTGTCTTAGTTCAGGCACATCCAGTGTCATGGTTCCAGACGCTAGGGGACAAAAAAGCAAATATTTAAAGAGGTGTCCACTCCTGCTTCTGGAGGACCAACATCCTGCTCAGTTTAGCTTCAGCAAGCTCCAATACACTCGCCAAGACTGATTGGGTGATCAGGTTTGGCGCTAAACTAAACTGCAGGACATCGGCCATCCAGGAACAGGTTTGGACATGTTTGATTGAAAAGTTAACATCAGGATCTATTTTTGTCTCACCATTAGTGGACGTCTGTTGACTGGATGTTGATTCTGAGGGCTGGACGACCCATGGATTGGTTTCTTGTTTCTCCTCTAGCTTGGCTAAAGGGTCTTCGGGAAAACTATAGCAAATAAGTCGAGCAATGAAGCGCATCACCAGCACCTGAACCCAGTGTGGCACCTCCCTGTATTTCATTGAATTGTGGTGGAGGACGCAGGTGATGAGGACCGTCTCCAGTAGACTTATGGTCATGAGTGCCAGACACACAGAGAAATAGATACCTAAGCAGGGAAACCAAATTTTAGAGATATATCTAAGTGTTTTGTTTTTTTTTTAATTTACAATACTACTTAATTTAATTCTTGATCCTTATTGGTCAATCATGTCAGTTCTTCATGGCAACATACTTGGTTTTACTATTGGTCTCATATCTTTTTGCATGCTACATCCTTTTGGTCAATTATTGGTGTGTTGTGGTTAATTGACCTATTAAAGGTGTCCCGTTAGCAGTGCTGGGAAGCAGGTCGTTCATAATGAGAAGAAAGACTGTATATCCCAAAATAAGGGTCATTTTGAAAGAGGATCTGTCCACGCTGTGCGGCGGTAAGTAGAAGGACAGGATGTCAATGATCATGAGGAAAGAGCTGGGGATGATCAGGTTCACCACATACAGTATCGGCCGTCGCTTTATCACCACCTGCAGGATGGAGACAGTAAGACTTGGTCTGACATATTTAGAAAGGCTGTATGTTTTTAGGAATATTTATTTTGGAATATCACACATGTATGGAGCGCTGGATGTGACACGCAGCAGTAAAAATATCTTCTTGTTTATGACCAAGAAATAAATAATTTCTAAGACTGATTTGTTTCCTCTTTTTAATTTGGTTAAATTGTGGGCACACTTTAGGGAAACAAATTAGTGAAATTTGGCCACAAATGAATAATTACTTCACAATTTAAATGGAATTTTGAGAAGAGTTAATTGTGAGATAAAACGTTTTTATTCTGTGACAAAATAATAAATAAATAAAAAGTTAAAGTTGCAAGACTTAACTCCTAATTCCAAGAATAGCTTGCAGCTCTGACAAAATTATTATTATTATTTAAAAAAAAAAAGAAAATTATAGTTTAAACTTTTTGGATCTCAATTCTAGGACTTCCAAGACATTCAAAATTTCAAGAAAAAGTCCAAGTTATGAGATGTTATCTCAGAATTCAGAAAAAAGGTATAGAATTGTGAGGAGTAAATTCAGAATTTCTGTGAAAAAAGACAGAATTGTAAACTTGTGTAAACTCAGAACTCGAAATTCTTAGAAAAAAAGTAAAAATTGTGAAATGTAAACTCACAATTCTAAAAAAAAGTTCAGAATTATGATTTAACTTTACAACTAATAGAAGAGAGATTTAAGAAGTCCAAATTGTGAGATGTAAGCTCTAATTCTAAAAAAAAAGTTCAATTCTTTAAGAAAAAAAAAGTTTTTTACTTATTTTTTGGCAGAAATAAGCTTATGTAGTACACATTATGTTATAATAACATATTTTATCATTTGTCAAATGAAGTAGGTCATTTAGGTATAAAAATGTACATGTAACAAGATATTAGAGTAGTATGTTAAATCATATGCCCTGCTTTTGTCTCTTTCTTACCCAGAAAGTGATGATGTCCCATTGGTCTATTCCAAAATTCAAAATGTTAGCATTGCCCAAGATAACCACCAGCTCCCACTCTCCACTGGCCTGCAGGTAACGCTTCGAGTTTGCCGTCATCTCCTTGAAAGACAGGGCAGGACTGACACGGACGTCCCTTACTAAAGGGGTTACAGGTTTTACAGCTGTTAGAATTGTTAGACGTTCATAAAACATAACTGTGTGTCAGTATAAAAATCAAGCCTTATGATATTTAAAAGGTTTATATTTTTAGGGCAAGATGCAGGGAAAATGTATTTATTATGTATTCATTTAATTGGTTACACCACATAACATTAATCAAAATGTTAAATCAAAACTTTTCAAATTTGGCTTTCGGTTACTACCACTTTAAGTCCACAGAAAGGAACAAGACAAGTCTTCACGAACCGCAGACACGCATAAAGGGAAATGCTTTCATGACAAATATGTGCTGTGATGACAGGAAATGAAGAGAGCGGTGAAAGAGGGGACGTTACTGGTATGCATGTAAGAGCCGAAGGTGAAAGAGCAGTTCTGTACGTCGAAAGGGAAACTGAAGATCTGTAGGTTACAGGCGCTAACCAGCCTCAACATCCTGTCATAGCGGATGTGGCCCGTGTGGTTCACATACACATAAGGACATGCCTGGGAGACATCGTCATCCACGCTAAATAGAAGAAAAGAGAGAGTTAATATTATTATATTTACGTAAATTAGTTACTTCTGAGCTTATCCACAAATTAATAACATATTAGCAGTGGTGTAGTCTACGTGACACGCAGGTATACGCTGTATACTCTCGAGGAAAGGTGAAAGATTTGTGTAAACCCACGCGGATACGTAACAATTTTCACAGACCTTTCGTTCATTCACAAATTCACTCTGTCTGTGTTGCGAAGTACTGAGTTTCTGAAAATCACGCAATTTCTTTTGACGAGTATGGCGATTGTGCAAGCTTGAATTGAATTAATCACTAAAGGACAAACTACACCCTTTCAGTGTTTTAGTAAGCCTGCCCCTGAAGCTGCTGCTTCGGTGAGTTGACAGGAATGGTAATATTGTAGAAAATGAGCCAGACAAGCCTGATACTATCATACGCGGTACAGAAAACCAAAACAGCAGGGGATTTTTGCTTGTAAGAACAAGATGATTTCTATAAACAAGTTATTGCATGTATATTAGCCTACTTACGCTTCTCATTTTGATCTATTTCGTCAACTAAAATAGTTGAAAACAAACTAAGCAGCTACACATCTCCATTAACACAGCTTGGTTTGTGTATGAATGAGTCTTTTTAAATGAATCTATAGAATCAATCAGTCTCCTGGTAGCGCCTCCATGCTCTGGACACCACTCTGACAGACACAGCAAACCTTCTTGCCACAGCTCGCATTGATGTGCCATCCTGGATGAGCTGCACTACCTG
The DNA here is from genome assembly GCA_032359435.1 of Enteromius unitaeniatus. Taxonomy (NCBI): domain Eukaryota; kingdom Metazoa; phylum Chordata; class Actinopteri; order Cypriniformes; family Cyprinidae; genus Enteromius; species Enteromius unitaeniatus. The sequence goes on from JAUMHI010000029.1 coordinate 1,730,413, forward strand.
AGCCACTTTTGTGGGTTGTAGACTTCAACAACCCGTAGACCCGTCTTATGCTACCACTAGATTGAAAGCACTGCCAGCATTTAAACGTGACCAAAACATCAGCCAGAAAGCACAGGAACTGAGAAGTGGTCTGTGGTCACCACCTACAGAGAATGCTAAAATTGATTGTCAATCAGTGTTGCTTCCTAAGTGGGCAGTTTGATTTCACAGAAGAGTGATTGACTTGGAGTTACATTGTGTTATATATGTATAATATACAATTTTAAATTTGATATAAAAGATAACATACAAGTCAAGTCAAGCTTTATTGTCATTACGCTACATGTGTGGACATACAGTGGAACGAAATGCAGTGTCTCGCAGGACCATAGTGCTACATAAATAAACATAAATATGAACCTAAATACACTGGATGTAGAAACAATTTTTAAACCTATACATGTAACTATACATATATTATAAATAAATGACTATACATACACATAACCTAAGACAGACTATACAAGTATTTTGACAAATTTACATAACAACTGTGCATGATAATGTGTAGAAAAGGTATTTAAAGGATAAGAAGCAGATGACAAGTATTTATTAGGTCATTGTAACATGTTAGTAGGAAAGTGTCTGGTGCATATAGAGATGAAAGAATGCATTAATACAGGTGGTTTGTCCAACCCACTCACCTGTGTGTAGTGCACTCAGTAGTGCAAAAATTGTGTTTTGAGTTTTTCAACAGGATTTCAGAGGGGGGTGAGGTGGTTGGAATTCAGGGCTCTCACAGCCTGGGGGAAACAGCTGTTGAGCAGTCTTGCAGAGCGGGCTCTGAAGCTCCTGTAACATCTTTCTGATGGCAGAATAAATGATGGGAGGGGTGGGCGGGGTCCTTCCTGAAACTGGTGGCTTTACCTGAGCATTGTGCAAGGAAAATGTCCAGAAGGGAGGGGAGTGCAGTACCAATGATCTTTGCGGCTGTTTCACTGTCTGTTGTAGGGTCTTTCAGTCAGCAGCACTGCAGTTCCCGTACCAGACAGTGATGCAGCTGGTCAGCACGCTCTCAATGGTTCCCCTGTAGAATGTGGTGAAGATGGGTGGAGGGAGACTTGCCCTTTTGAGCCGGCAGAGAAAGTGTAGGCGCTGTTGTGTCTTCTTGGAGAGTGACATGGTGTTGGTGGTCCAGGTGAGATCCTCCGTGATGTGCACCTGCAGGAATTTGGTGGTGCTGACTCTCTCCACAGCCAAGCTGTCAATGGTCAGTGGCGGGTGGTCAGCAGAGTTCCTCCAGATGTCCATCACAACCTCCTTTGTCTTACTCACATTAAGGGACAGGTTGTTTGCTCCACACCATTCAACCAGCTGTGCCACTTCCTCTCTGTAGTGTGTTTCATCGTTGTTGCTGATGAGACCTACCACCGTTGTGTCATCAGCAAACTTGATGATGTGGTTGGAGCTGAACTTGGCAGTGTAGTGGTTGGTCAGCAGCGTGAAGAGCAGCGGGCTGAGCACACAGCACTGTGGGGCACCTGTAAGGAGGTACTACCGTGTGGTAGTGCTTCAGGTGTTGTGGCCGACACGGACTGACTGAAGACTTCCAGTTAAAAAGTCCAAGATCCAGTTGCAAAGGGAGATGTTAAGGCCCAGAAGGTTTAGTTTGTTGATGAGCTGTTGTGGGATTATTGTATTGAATAATACAATAAAAATAAGAGTCTTTGTTTTCTAAGTGAGTAAGAGCCAGGTGGAGGGTGGAGATGGCATCCTCCGTTGAGCTGTTTGGACAGTATGCAAACTGGAGCGGATTGAGTGTGTTGTGGAGGCTGGTTTTGATATGGTGCATAATTAACCTCTCAAAGCACTTAATCAAGATTGGAGTGGGGCAGTAGACATTCAGACAAGACACAGGGGACTTCTTTGGTACTGCAATTATGGAGGTGGATTTGAGACATGTAGGGACAAATGCCTGGCTTAGCGAGGTGTTGAAGATATCTGTTAGGACATCCGTCAGCTGTTCAGCAAAGTCTCTCAGTACACAGCCAGGTATCTTGTCAGGACCCGCAGCCTTGCGTGGGTTAACCCTGGATAGAGTCTTCTTTACGTTAGCTGGAGACAGACAGAGTGCCTGGTTGTTGGGAGGTGTGGTTAGTTTTTGTGCAGGTGTGTCATTCTGCATTTCAAACCGTGCATAGAACTCATTTAGTGCGTTTGGGAGGGTTGTGTCATCATCGCAGGCCTGTGGCAGGGGCTTGTAATCAGTGATGGTCTAAAGGGCTTTCCACAGGCTCTGTGTCTTTGTTGTCAGTGAACTGATTATTTATTTTTTGTGCATACAAGCGTTTTGCTTGCTTGATGCCATGGGACAGATTGGCTCTGTTTTTAAGGCTGCTTTGTCTCCTGATCTGAATGCATCATCTCTGGTCTTTAGCAGCCCACAAACCTCGGCTGTCATCCATGGCTTCTGGTTGGCATATGTGGTGATGGTTTTGGTGACTGTCACATCATCTCTCTGAACATATTCCAGTTTGTGTACTGAAAGCAGTCCTGTAGTGTGGAGGTTGCATCATCTGGCCATACTGTGATCTGTTTTTGAACCGGTTTGGTGAGTTTGAGAAGTGGTCTGTATGCTGGGATTAGCATAACAGAGATGTGGTCTGAGTATCCAAGGTGGGGGCGGGGTTCAGCTGTGTATGCATTTTTTTCTGTTGTGTAAAAAAAGTCCACAGTGTTGTTTTCCCTTGTTGCAAAGTTTACATGTTGGCTGTTTTTAAGTTTGCATGATTAAAGTCACTGGCAATGATAAAAAAGCCATCTGGGTTATTTGTTTCTTGTTCACTGATGGCACTGTATAGCTTGCGAAGCTCGTCCTTACTGTTTGTACACGGAGGGATGTAAACCACAAAAGTAGTTCTATCCAATAGTTATGTCAGTTTTGATTTATGATCGTGATTTACGATGTAATTTATGATCTAATAAATTACCTATATAAGGGATGATTGACAGTTTGACAGATGTCAACGTGTGGATTTACAATCGGATTTACGACTCTGTGACCCTTCAGTCCAAGTGACTGACATGTTACAGGCCCCTTGACCCTTGACTGACAAGCTTGTAGATCGTGTAAATCAAAGATTGGGACATGTGTCAGAGAAGACATTTGATAGAGTTATGAGTGGATTTGTGGTGGGTTTTTTATCTCACTCACATGCTGTGACAGACCTATGGTGTGGGGATTTTATGGTGTTCCTTGTGGTTCTGTTTTTTTTTCATACCTAAAGACTCATACCTGTAACACCCCCCCCCTGAAAAGGTCTTTAGTTAAGTTAGGGTTAGAATATGTCATTTTAAACAGAAAAGACGTTCAGACTCTTCTGTTACAATGTCTGCAGCAGCTTCTCCAAAAACTCCTAAAACTGGTAGAAGAGTGATGTGTATTTCTCCAACAAGCGGACCTGTTGAAATGAGAAGGGAATTGGTTTTTGCACCAAGGAAAAAACAAACAGTTAGTTTGACAAAGTTTCTTCATGAAGACATGAATATGTTGACCCGTGATTTCCAGTTGTCTGTCGACTGTGTTGGTAGATACGTGTTTGACAAAGTGATGCGCACTGTGAAGATCTACGCTACGGATGTTGAAGACAATTTTTTATCACAGGAGCCTTGTCTGATTTTTCACTGAAATTCAGACACATACGTATGACATCAGTCCACTCACTTGACATTGCTCTTACAAGGTCCATTTGTTTCTTGAGGTTTGTAATACGGGTGGTATCAACAGGGCATCGTTTTACTGATAAGGATATATCGCGACTGTCTTCAATGATCTTGTACAGCAAACCGGTCATTTCACATCTAATATTTTCTCTAAATATACTTTTTGTCAGAGCA
>JAUMHI010000029.1:1754561-1792561 GCA_032359435.1 Enteromius unitaeniatus
TTTGTTGTTATCTGATGTTATTTCAAGTTGTTTTTGATATGTTATCCTGCTAAATATTTTAATTTAACTCACCTTTATTTAGTTGTTTGGTTAATTGATTTAGTTTTATTTAATATTTTGTTAATTTACTCTGTTACTTGTATGTCATTGTGTTATTGTATGTTATGAGTAATAATGATCAGTATTTGTTGTCATGTCTTGTTGTTTCGGTTATGTTGTGCTGTTGTTCACTCTGTTTCGTCTTGTTTTATCTTGTTTTGTCTTGTTTTATTGTAATACTGTGTTAAATGTGCACTCTCCGCGCGTGACCGGGGGGCGGCGGATAAAGCACAGCATCAGAAACTCTTCTCCGAGCTCCAGAGAAGAAGAGCCGCTTCAGGGTGACCGCGGCAACGCCTGTCTGAAAACAGCCCACTTTTATCCCTGCCGAGCTCAAATATTAACAATAAAAATAGCTATTCCCCATTAAAGGCTACCTTTATATCCTCTGCTAGCTGGCTCGTCCGTGTATCCCACAGCTATTGTTTTTACCCTCAGCAGCAGGTGATGTGTTCAGGCGGGGTCTGTCAGGCGCTCATTGTCAGAGCCTGATCCGCCGCCGCCGCTGCTGCTGTGTAATAGCAGTCGATCGCTCCTCAAACACAGTCTGATCGAGAGCCACAGACACTGTATTCCGCTGATCTCTGTTTCTGTTGTGCTGGAGGAGCTCCGGGGACGGTCACAGACAGACATGATCACTTCAGCCGGTGAGTGAACCCAGCGCCGCTGATTCAGCTGAGTCACACAGCTAACGGCTAACACGACTCCTGCTCTGTCTGCGCTCAAATATTCATAAATATATCTCCGTGTACCACTTCAGGTCCACTTCTGCTCTGTCTGTGCTCAAATATTCATACATATATCTCTGCGTACCACTTCAGGGCCCATATGTGTGCTCAAATATTCATAAACACTTGTAGTGGAGAGAGTGCAACTATTTCTAGCGGCTTTGACTGAAGAGGGGCTTGTTTACAAAGCAGGAAACGAGCTTAATTTAATGAAATATAGCTGTTTTTATTGTGTAAATACGCTGGAGACTCCACGCGTGGGAAACGATAGTCTGAGGCTGTTCTTGAGCAGATCTGTCCAGTCACTGTCATGGCCGGAGACTGCTGCTCATGGCTGTCTGTTGTTTTCTAGCTGGTATCATTTCCCTGCTGGATGAAGACGAGCCTCAGCTCAAGGTAAGGGCTCAGGTGAGCTGTCTCCTGATGCTCAGGTGAGCTCTGTGTCCAGGTGCTTGCTAACAATATTTGTTCTTCTTTTGAAGGAGTTTGCTCTACATAAACTGAACTCCATTGTCAATGACTTTTGGGCTGAGATTTCAGAGTCTGTGGACAAAATGTAAGTAGCATTGATAGTTTTGGAGGAGAATTGTCATTTAAATGTTTTAACCTGTTTGTTTTCCCCCCGTATATATACTGTTTGACCACATTCTAGGGTTTTTGTTATGCTTGCACATTGATAAAAATAGCTAAGTTCCCACCGGCCACTATTGTGATTTTTCTCACTCTTCTCACCACGCTCAACAAAAAGACATATATGTGAAGGCATATATTAATACGAGATAATATGTACCAAAAATCTGTCATATCCTTAGGTTAACATACTTTACTAGCTCTTCGTTTCGGTGCAAACGGGAAATAAACCGCTCTGGTCGTGTAAAATTGTGTAAAACTTCACGTTTAATTGAGACCCTTGACTTTTTTCCATATTTGCAGGAAGTGCACTAAAACATCAGCCTGTAAGGTGCTTCATACATGCTAAAAACTTAAATTAATTAAACGTGTTAATGAAGTACCTCATCAAAAACATTAATACAAGTTATACCAAAATGTGCTCTTGTCTTGGGTACTTTGATCCACTTCGTCTAGTCGTCTACTAGACCTTTATTTATATATATATATATATATATATATATTAGGGCCGGGACTCAATGAAAAAAATTTATTTAATTAATTAGAGGCTTTGTAATCAATTAATCTAATTTAATCGCATATAAATATTTGACCTGAGAACAGGTAACGTACGGATACAGATTTTTAGTATAGTTTACATAAGCTTAAGCATCAAAATATTGTTTATTTTGGTTCAAAACAAATAATTTTTTTAAAATTTAACACATTATTTTTGTGTAATTAATTAATCTAAATTAATACTTAAAGTCCCAGCCCTAAAATATATATATATATATATATAAGGAGAAAACATAATAATTTTACAGCTGTTATGTAACGTAAATTATTATTATTAAATGCACTTTTTTTCTTTTTAGTCATTTTCTAATTTTTTTAAAATATAAATAAAATTTGTATTGAAATACTAGAGTAGTAATTAAATAATAATATATTCTGTTTGTAATTTTAACAAAACTAATTTGGTTATTTCTTTACAGAACAGTATTTCTTTATTGGCGCAGTAATATATTTCTATAATATATTTATGTATATGTATATTTGTGAACGGCAATGCCTCTTGTTAATTGGTCGCCTTATTACAGTGAAATTGCAATAGTATTGTTTCCTAAATCATGTTCATATCAAACCTAAAAGAAATATCATTTCAATAATAAAAAGTCTAAAAATGAGTGGTTATTAAGAAATATACGAGTGTAAAAACAAGTCATTAATAATGCTAGCATTAAATTATAAAAGTGAGTAATTGTTAATAATAATAAAAACAAATATTTTGTGAAGAAATATATTAGCATTACAATAAAGCTACTGTAATGTAAAAGTGATTAGAAATGAATGTTTTGGAGTGACCCGTGGTTTCCTCCGTCAGCGAGGTCCTGTACGAGGATGAGACGTTTTGTAGCAGAGAGTTTGCAGCCCTGGTGGCCTCTAAAGTCTTCTACCACCTCGGAGCGTTCGAGGAGTCTCTAAACTACGCCCTGGGCGCTGGAGATCTCTTCAACGTCAGCGACAATTCAGAATACGTGGAGACCATTATTGGTAAGTGGGGAGCTTTACTTAAACGCTTCAATTCAGTAAAGGTGCGTTAAATTTGACTTCAAATGCTTAAGTTACAAAAAGCAATCCAAACCAACTTTTTTTTGGAGCTTGAATAAAAAAATGCAACTATGTGACTTGAAAACATGTTATAATGGTACGAAGACCTCAGAGATCAAGGCAAATTAAAAAAAAGTTTGATTACACGTGAACGGGTTAAAATTGCTTGAGCGAGGCGAAGCACCAGTGAACGATAACCCGGAGAGAACAAGAGACCTCTTTTTAAAACGCAGATCATGTCAGTGTAGTGTCTTTTTGGCCTTCAGCCAAGTGTATCGATCATTACACCAAACTGCGAGTGGAGAACGCCGAGCTGCCAGAGGATGAGGAGAAGAAGAGCATCGATCCTCGTCTGGAGGGGATCGTCAACAAGATGTTCCAGCGCTGCTTGGGAGATCACATGTACAAACAAGCCATCGGCATCGCCCTGGAGACCCGCCGCTTGGACATCTTCGAGAAGACCATCCTGGAATCTGTGCGTTCTTCATCCACAAAGTCAATATTACTCTTTAGTAGAATAAGCTGCCGCCAACACATCTCAGACCCTGTTTGGTTTCCCCACAGAGCGACATTGGCGGTCTGCTGGCCTACAGCCTGAAGATCTGCATGTCCCTCATGCAGAACAAGAAGTTTCGTAACGACGTTCTCCGAGTTCTCGTCAAGCTGTACATGAACCTGGAGAAGCCCGACTTCATTAACGTCTGCCAGGTGATCAGCTTGACCTTCATCCTTCTCTGCGTTCAGCGGTTCCTTTCTCACCGTGTTGCTTTTCTTCCTAGTGTCTGATTTTCCTCGACGACCCTCAAGCTGTGAGCGATATACTGGAGAAACTTGTCAAAGAGGATAACCTCCTGATGGCCTATCAGATCTGCTTTGACCTGTATGAGAGCGCCAGCCAGCAGTTCCTGTCCTCTGTCATTCAGAACCTGCGCACTGTGGGTACACCCATCCCCGCCGTGCCCGGATCCACCAACACCGGCACTGTGCCCACCCAAGAGAAAGACAGGTAGGCTTGAGACTGCTCTAAACGATTGCTTCAGGCCAACTGTTATGTTTTTGGTTTGTTTGGGGGTTTTTTTTAGCAAGGTGTGGGAAAAATCAGTAATATTATCTAGAGATGCACCGATTGCAAATTTCTTGGCCGATTCCAATTTCTGATTTCACAGTAAGTGTGACTTGCCGAATCCGATTTTTATTTATTTTTTTGAAAGAACTGTAATGACAGCATATGTGACCCTGGACCACAAAACCAGTCTTAAGGACAAAACTGAGATCAGCTTTCTTTTGATACATGGTTTGTTAGGATAGGACAACATTTGTCCGAGATGCATCTATTTGCAAATCTGGAATCGGAGGGTGCAAAAACAATATCAAAATACTGAGCAAATCACCTTTAAAGTTGTCCAAATTAATATCTTATCAATGCATTTTACTAATCAAAAAAGATATTTTGATATGTTTACAGTAGGAATTTTACAAAAAGATCTTTACTTAATTTAATGATTTTTGACGTAAAAAAAAAAAACTATTTTTTTTGGGTATTGCTACAAATATACCCCAGCGACTTTAGACATATGATATTAATTTAAATTTATTTGATAAAATTAATTATTCAACTGTACAAGATCCTCTCACGACAAAATAATAAAAAAAATATATAAAGTGCTTGTAAGGTATAAAATAAGTTCCTAACTAACTACTAATGTTAACTAACATTTGTATAGTTATACTAACAAAAAAACGTATTTTCCCAATAATTTTTTTAATAATAAAAGAAATCAACATTACAGATCTTCTCACAACAAAATAAAGTGCTCTGAACCTAATATGTAACTAACTATAACTAAGCTTACTAACAAATATCTACTTTTCCTCAATGAGTATTATCGAGGAATTGTTTTAAACATGAATTAGACGACTGTCTCACAACAATAACTTATTAACAAAGAGTGCACTCTCTTAAAACGGGTAGAAATAAGGATGCTAGTACTAAATACTATTAATTGAACTTTGGCTTGGACTGGTATTTTCATACTGCGTGACTATCTGGGGTAGCATTCAGTCGCTGCTGTGTTCACACGGCATGATAGATCGGCGACAGGGGTTTTCACGCCGCGTGACTTTACAGTAGGAATAATCGCAGACAACTTTGTCTCGCTGTCAAACAAACGCGAGAAGTGACAAAACAATGCGAGGTCACGTGTGCAAGACCGGACTGGGATTATTATTAAAAATGATAGCACGCAAAATAAACTTGCCTTACAAATTGCATGTGTAAATTGCAACGAAACGAAGCTTATAGATGACAATATTTGCCTTCTATACCTTTGTAACTCGTAACGTATGTGTGTGTATGTGTAATACTGGTTTAAATTGTTGTTTCTATACATTTTGTTTAATTTAACTGCAATTTAGTTTTTTGGCAAAAATAAATATCGCATGTTTTCCCCTGATTTACTAAATTTACCCTTAAATTTACTTAAAAAATACTTCAGTGTCATTCAGTGAAACAATCTTGTCAGGCATATTTACAACAAAAACACATGTATGACACGTTAAAAGATAAATTTGCTAATTTTGTATTTTTTTTGGTTTTGTCCGTTTGTGATTAAGATTTTTTTTACTCATTTGAAACACATTAAAATTGAATATGCTTCTTTATTCTTTTAATCATTTTAAGATGTGCAAGTCAGAATATTGTTAGAATTTTTACATGAATATAGTGTATGATAGTGTATCATTATTTCAACCAAATTTTGACACTTTTTTTTTTTTGTTTCTCCAAAAACTTTAGACACTTAGCTTTTTTTTTATGTGCTTTCTATTGACATAAAACGTTTTTGACCCATTTATTTATTTATAGGTTTTTTTTGTGATTTCATGGTAAAATCAGTTCACTGTAACTCAGGGTTATGAAAACAAAAAAAGTTGTAATCTAAGAAACCTTAATGAGGATGATTTGTTGTTTTTGTTTCAGTGATGCCATGGAGACGGAGGAGAAAGCCGGCAGTTCTCCAGCTGGGAAATCTGCAGATGTGGTGAGTCATCGCTAGAAGTCTTTTAGTTCATCTGATATCAGTCTTGTATAAAAATGTTTACATTGTGTTTTGTTAAAACAGAAGGCAGAGCCAAAAGACCAGAACTCAAAAATGATAAAAATACTAAGTGGTGAAATGGCCATCGAGCTGCACCTTCAGTTCCTCATTCGAAACAACAACACAGACCTGATGATCCTCAAAAACACAAAGGTGAGAATCCGCTCTAATGGTCTTTGACTTCAGCTCATTGCTCATCGTTCATGTTGGTTTACTGTTGTATTGTTTTATTCCTGACATATTTCAGGATGCGGTGCGAAATTCGGTGTGTCACACAGCGACGGTGATCGCAAATTCATTCATGCACACGGGAACAACGAGCGACCAGTTTCTACGGTGAAGCACTTTCACACGCTTAGTCTCTCCAATGATACTGATTACACAAAAACACATCATGATCATTGTCACCTTTTGTATTTGACAGAGAGAATTTGGAGTGGCTGGCAAGAGCAACTAACTGGGCCAAATTCACAGCAACAGCCAGTCTTGGTGTCATTCACAAGGTTAGCATTCAAGACACTTTCTGCAGTTCAGTGTTTGTTTGCATGTGTTCGCCTTTAAGGTGTTTGTTTGTTTCAGACGTTTTTTGAAGGATGCACGATGGATTGGATTTTTGTTGATATTTTTCAACCCCTTTTGGCCGATACCGATGTATTTCCTTTTGTTTGGAAACAACATCTTGTTCATTTTTAGCAAGAACTTATTTTTGTAGAGTTAAATGAGCAGTAGTAGTTTTTTCAATTGAGCTTTTAAAATAACTAAATATCAGTTGCTGCATTTATTTTGTTCAGAAAGATGAAGTAACCTTGACTTTTTTTTTTTTTAAGATGTAAGATTTGGCGGTTTAAGGCGGTAAAAATTCTGAATTTAGATAATTTGTATTAAAAAAAAAAAAAATTACACGTTAATGAATAAATCAGTATATATAAAGTAAATAAATCACAAACATGACACTTGTAAATGTAATTATTTATGTATTATTTATAAACTATAGCTTCTGACATTTAATTCAAAACATACTTATGATTTTATCACATTAATTCCTTTTATCGGCAAGACATATCGTCATATTTTTTTCATATCAGCCCATTGCTGTTATGTACATATAAAGCAATTATCAGCCGATATCCAATATCGGTCAGAAGGGTTGGGTCGATAGACGATGTCATCGCCGATGGCCGATAGACTTCACAATGCTTAGCCGGCATCGCGATCCTCCGCCCCGCCGCAGCAACCAGCTCACGAAAAACACACTTAATCTATGTCATTAATAAGCGAGCACGGTAAATCATTTCCGCGAGACGAAAACAGATGTACAGGCGAAGAAACGGGTCCGTGAGCTCATTTCAACCCTCGCGCGGTTGATATGTCATCACACACTTGCGTACAATTCAAGCACTCGCACGCTCGATCTTTCCTCACCTGTTCGCGCGAGCGTCAGTCGTGGTGCGGGGTTTGGTGTTTTAGTTACAACTAAATACTCCCAACTGCCGAATATGACGACGATGTCATCTTCCATCACGATGTTTCACATTAGACATCGTACGATGCCAAATTGGTCGACACCGCCCAACCCTATCGGTCAGATTATATTGTGCATTTCTTCTTTTGTCTAATTTTAAGATGTTTGTCGGCTTTGTTTAGTTTTAGTTTTTTGTTTGCTTTTATTTTAAGAAATCGTCTTGCTTTAGTTGGTTTTCGATATTCGATTGCTTTTGTTTGTTTGCAATTTATATTTTTTTATATTTTTTATTTTTTTAAGATCTTTATGATCAGTGTTTAGTGGTTTTGCAAGCGTGTTTTCTTGTGAATGTATTTCTTTTACATGTGTGCTTTACTATTGGCTTTTGTTTGTTTTTATCTGCATGTTTGTTTTTTACATGTTTTTCTTTGCTTTTGTTTTAGATAAGTGTGGGTTTTGTTTGTTTAAGGGCGTGTGTTTTCTGGTTTTAAATGTAAGATGTAATATTTTCAGTTTTGTAGTATGTTTTATTTGTGTATTTGAATAACTGTTTGTTTAAATCATGCTTCTCTACAACGATTCTGAATCGATTCGGAGCAGAGTGTTTTTTTTTATTTATTTATTTATTTTTTTCGCGATACAGCTTCCATCCGCCGCGTTTTATTTTAGATATTTAGGCAAGGGTTAAGCTATGCATGTTTGGGCTATTTCGTGAATACTTTTAAGATGATACATATTTCAACTATCAACAAAAAGCATAGAATCTACAATTTTGGTTAAGATGTAAAGTTGTAGAAGAAAAAAATGCAGCTCAAGTATCAAATCGTCCCCCAAGTATCGTGATCGTATCGAATCGGGAGATAGGTGTATCGTCCCATCCCCAATTAGTAATGACTTTTTGAAAAATGTTTTATTATTTATAAAATTGTTTTGTTTCGTGTCCAGGGCCACGAAAAGGAAGCACTGCAGTTAATGGCAACTTACCTGCCCAAAGACACCTCACCCGGGTCGGCCTATCAGGAAGGAGGAGGGCTGTATGCTCTCGGGCTGATCCATGCTAATCACGGAGGGGACATCATCGACTACCTTCTGAGCCAGCTGAAGAGTGCCAGTAACGATGTATGTGCATAACCACTTCCAAATAAAGGTTCACAGCCCTACAATTTTACAACAAAATCTATATCAAATTCTTTTTTTTTTGCAGATTGTTCGACACGGTGGCGCTCTGGGTCTCGGGTTAGCTGCCCTGGGCACTGCTCGCCAAGATGTCTACGACCTGCTCAAATCAAACCTCTATCAAGATGACGCAGTAACAGGCATGTGCAGCATTTTTACCTTCATTAATTAAAGTTCATCCTTATCAGTAGTGAAGGCAAGCTTTGCTGTTACTATTCTGGGCAACATACAGCTCTGTAATTTTACGTGAAGCTCACTGTCATCTTGTTGATTGTTGTTGTCGCAGGAGAAGCGGCTGGTCTTGCTCTGGGGCTGGTGATGTTGGGCTCAAAGTCGGCCCAGGCCATTGAGGACATGGTGGGATACGCTCAGGAGACCCAGCATGAGAAGATCCTGAGAGGTCTGGCTGTAGGCATCGCAATGGTGATGTACGGCAGGATGGAAGAGGCTGATGCTCTGATTGAGAGTCTGTGTAGAGATAAGGTGAGCACCGAATTTTAATTCCAAAATGATCACAAAAGTCATATTAATTTGTGAACCAGACGTTAGCTCTCTGATTTCATCAGAAATATCTTAATTTGTGTTCTGAAGATGAATAATGTCTTGCAGGTTTGGAACCACATGAGGGTGTGTAATTAAAATTTCCACAAATATTGTCTAATTTTATCGGAGAAAATATGAAGAGATATCGCACACTCCTAGCTCCGTCACATGTTCTAGGTCACTTATAATTCTAATTCTGTCTCTAACAGGCGGAACTAAATTCTTTGCGGCCTTTACTGTTTCCAGAGCGCCGTGTTTATTCTGTGAATACATTAACCGTGGGCCTCACTGAGGTTCTGGTCTCCTGTGCATACAAGCGCCTTCAGCTTCTGTTTTATCTCACTGTCCCGACAGGACCCCATCCTGCGCCGGTCTGGAATGTACACAGTGGCCATGGCATACTGCGGCTCCGGGAACAACAAAGCCATCCGACGACTGCTGCATGTGGCTGTGAGTCTTACACCATCAAGTGTTACAAACAGTCGTATTATTAGAGACAAGAAGACGAATGTTAAACTGGATCTAAAGAAAGAGTTGGGGGAAGACACATGCATGTATAAAAGAACAGAATAGGATAGTGTTATTTAATGTTCATTTTAAATACCTTTTTATAGCATCTCTGTCAGTGACAGATTAAAAGTCTTTCTTTTTTTTGAGATCGGTTTTTATGTTCAGCATGGCGTATTTCCTGCAGATGGCGACATTTCCATAAAGCGCTTTGGACATGCAGCTAAAGATCTCGCAGTGTTTTTTTTTTTTTATATTAAGTGCTGGCAAAAGCCACATTTACAAAATGAAATGATGGTTTGTTGAAATGCCTCACTCTGATTTCTCAGGTAAGTGACGTGAACGACGATGTTCGGAGGGCTGCTGTGGAGTCCATTGGATTCATCTTGTTCAGGTATGGCGCTGTCTCTCTCTCATCAACGCTCCCTCTCGTCTCATCCTGCTCTTCGTTATAAACAGACCTCGTCGGGATGAGCCGCTCTCTGATAGTTTGCCAGTTATCCTGATTAATCAGCCCTTAATGTATACACAGACGGGACAGAGCGCTCTTTACAGATGTGCTAAGAGTGTCTGCTGGAGTGCTTGTCTTCAGCAGTTGATTTTGGTCCCATTAAGAGATGGATCACTTCCTTCCATCACACCCTGTGGCACTTTCTTTATTGTCAATGAGAGTTTTGCCATCCTTTTGTGCCTCTAACTAGTGTTTCACCATTGAGCGTATAAAAAGGAAATGGAAATTTTGGTCATTATCTCATATACAGGACTTCAACTATGGGTTTGCGATATTGGCAAAAAAATAATACCTCTATTATGGGCGTTTTTACCTTTTTTATAAAGGTTTCTTTTTTTCTAAAAGTGTCCATCTTTCAAATTCCTACATTTAATCAGTGAATTAGAATAATACATTTACAAGCAAATTAAATCAAATTCAAAAACCAGAAGGAATTCCACACAAACGGCGACGCGTTCAGAAGATCTCAGAGTCGATCCAGGAACTGATTCTGCATCAGTTTGTTGTCGCAGCTCTATAATTCACATGCTTTTATTTACCTTCACATCATGTATGCTTGCAGTCTGTTGGTGAGTTTTGTTTGATCAAATCACGCATCGCTAAAACAACAGTTATAGTATAATTGCAGATGACATATCTTGAGTAATGACCGTTGAGTAATGTTTAGTTTTTAGTAGGTAAAATACCCATTTTCAAAATGGACAGGTTGGTTTAATTATTCTGATTTAGAGTCATGTCCGCTACAGACTACAATCTTCAAAACATCTGGATGTTGAGTAAATCTTAAAAATATTCAGCTTTGATCATGTGTTGATCTAAATGGAAAATTTGATAACCTCACAAATCACCAGTTTCAGTGCTTTAAATTAGTAGTTTTTAATCATAGACCCAACCACAGATTTCGATCAAAAACAGCATGCACTTTTATACTCTGCATGCACGGGTAGAAAATGTTTCGTTGTCCCATATGCTTCTCTTGTTATTATTTTTCCCCCTCAGACACCCCATATGTTTCTTGGCCAAATAGAACTGGTGAACTATTTTAAGCCCTAAAAAGCCATGTGATATTCCCATAATCAATTGCAAGTTAAAAAAAACCTATATAAATCCTTTCTGTGTTTAGAGAGTGCACATAGCTCACGGCAGGCTTCTGTCGTCTGTCCCACAGGCCTCCAGTCTCTGCTGCAGATGCAATTCATGTCTATACACCACCTTCTTTTGTAGGGGTTGATTGATCACTCATCACAAATGCGTAGATCATGCTGGGAAACTTTTTTTTTTTTTTTTTTTTTTTTACATAGGAATGCATTTTCACAACTTCAAAGCACCACACACACACACAAAATCTAATATGTAATACATTTTTCCTAAATGCTTAATGAAGTCATAATTGTGACTATTTTTATCTAGAAAAAGTTTATTTAGCAATAGTTCAGAATAATCGCAATAACTACAAAGTTATTTCTCACATGTTCAAAGACATTTTTGATTCAACATTTGAGCCTACAAAAGTAAATAAGACCTGCCGTAACTTAATGAAGCATTTGCTATATTTTTTTAATTGTATACAGAAGGTAAGTAGAGATGTAATTTATTTCAAACTTGTGCTTATATTGAGAAGATATCCTATTTTGGCTTCACATTGTAGGACCCTGTCTACTAACTTTGGGATGTGCAAAAATACTCCTCTCTTTGCCATAAGCACTGCATTTATTTTCACAGTACTGCCAATTATCTAATTATTAGGCTGGCAAAGCTGTTTGTGTCTTTTGGGGTTTCTCAGACATTCGTCTTAAGTGCCAATCTCACTCCCAATCCAAAGATTTGAGGAGTATTGGGTAACACTTTAGTAAAGGGACAAATTCTCACTATTAACTAGTTGCTTATTAGCATGCCTATTATATATTAGTGCTTATAAAACACACATTCTGTGTGACCTTATTCTACATTCCTAATCCTACCCAAAACAATAACTTAATAATAAGCAGCGGATTAGGAGGTTATGGCAAAATGTGTAGTTAATGGTGAGAATTGTGTACCTTTAAAAATAAAGTGTGACCAAGTGTGATATTGGCGATTATGCAAAACAAACCCCTGACCATTCAAGAGAACAGAAGGGCAGACCTTCTGAACCATTTTAGACCACTCCTCAGTGGTACCCATGAAAACTTTGTGTGCTTTTGGCACTGAACAACTGGCACATCTCTAGCTTGGCTTCTCTACACATGGCTTATGTGTTCATCAGGTTTGCAGTCTTCATTGTCTGTCAGAAGCAATGTGTCCAGCGTGATGTTCGCAGAGGTCTGCGGGTGGGTGGGATGCCGCCGAACAGGACTTTGATAAGTTATGGAGCTGATGCCATTCTGCATACCGTGTTTTGTAAACCGTTTTGAGTTTTTGGTCCCCGATGGCAGAAACGAAATTCTGCTTCTCCGTTGCTTTGTTGGAGTCCTTACACGTCTGTAGTTACATGTGATGTAGCGTCTAAAGGCCTGCCTGAACGTCCTGTTGAACAGGGTATAAACCAGCGGGTTGATTCCCGATGAAACGTAGCCTACCCATTGAAAGATGTCCAACAGCTCTTCCAATAGATTACCGTTGCACCCTTGGCAGAGTACAGAAGTCACATTGGTAATAAAGAAAGGACACCACATCACAACAAACAACATGAATACGATTCCCAAAACCTTTGATGCCCTTTGTTCATTGCTCAAGTTTTGCATGGACCTCTTTCCTATGGTGGACATCCTGCGGAGGGGGACCTCGTCCCCTGTGACGGGATGCAGTGTTCGGTCCCTTTTTATTCCATTTGCAACAGTCACTTTCTCAGGCGAAGCGAGAACTGGCAACTCCTGGTGGAAGACTGTCGAAATGCTTGGCCTTGCAGCTCTCGATCTCAAAAGATAGGCCTTCTTGCGCAGTACTCGGGTAGTCAGCAAGTAGATAATCATCATAATTGTGAGCGGTATAAAGAAAGCCGTCAAAGACCCATACACCTTGAAGTCCCCAAAACCTTCTGGCGACAACATACAGGTGTGGTTGTTGTTGAAGGTGACGTTATTTGGATGGTCGAAGACTTGTAGCCCTTTGATTGGAATGGGTATTGCAATACCTGATGGAGAAAGATCAATCGTTGAATTTAGCATAGAATGAGGTTTCAATAAAACATAGAACATTTCAAACCAATTAAAATTGTCTTCAGGTGTACCCAGTCTTGCTCCCAGCCGGACAGAGTTTAAACGCGTCTAAACCTGCTAAACTTGACCCTCTGGGTTACTTGAAATTTGTGTTGAGTACAATACTGAACCCAAGTGCTTCAAGACCAATTTCATTTACCTCAAAGCATATTTACATGGTCTGAATCATTCACTTCAGGACTCTTTTCTGGCGTCTTGACTCTGATTCAGCCTACACTGGTCTGGGCCTGGACTTAGGCTTTGACCCTAGTTTGAATGCAATTCTCCAGGAAGGCATGTATCCAGCCCTACAGACTTCAGTTTACAGTTGCACACCTGTTTGTAGTTATCAAATCGCCTGAGTACCTTGATCAGGTGTGTTCAATTGGGGTTGGAGCAGAAATCTGCAGAACCTATATCAAGGGCAGGCTTGGAAATACGCAGCAATCTAGTCTAGTGGTGTCCAGTCCTGCGTCTGGATATACACCTTCTGGAGGATTGACTCCAACCAGTGCAGAAGTCAAGATCAACTTATTTAGGTCCAATCCAGGCTGAGTCCAGCATTGGTTGAATTACTAAGTACCTCTGAACACCTTGATTAGCTGGTACAGGTGTTTTTAATTGTGGTTGGTGCTGGACTTGACAGGATGGTAGCTCACCAGGTGCAGGGTTGGAGACCCCTGGCATAGTCACTCATTCTGCCCACTGAATAGTATTTTGGCAGTTACCTTCAATTTTTAAACGACGCTGCTAGTTAGCGGATTGCCAAAATTACTATTTGACTATCCGGTTCTGCAGAAGCCCTGAAGATCTGATAGCACTCTGTAATGCAGGGGTCATCAAACTCAGTCCTGAAGGGCTGGTGTCCTGCAGAGATGTGCTCCAACTTTTCAACTTGCTTCAGGTGTGTTTGATTAGGGTTGGAGCAGGACACCGGCCCTCCAGGACAAAGTTTGTTGACCCCTGCTGTAGTGGAACAGAACAAAGGCCTTGAGGCATGTTTTGACTTCATAAAACATCTTATAAGAGCAAAATTCCTTATTATTACAGTATTATTAAAAACAGCAGAACACATCTTTTTCTGATATTGTGAAGCTCTTTGTGTAATAATAGTTGGAATAGTTGAATTTGCATAGATTGCCATTCATTACTAATAATAGCAGTTAAAACATCAATAGTGCACCTTGTATTTGAGGTCTCTCAGTAAGTATCTACAACAATCAGCTCCTGTTGCCTGTTTTCTCTCAGTAATACTGCTTTGTCAAAGTGAGAATATGCAAAGTCGTTCTCAGGAGTCCGCAGTTTCATGGTCAGTGTTGAAGTGACACAGCACGTGGCCTGCCTTTCATGGTGGTGAAACTGCTTCACGATTCCAGAACCGTGCGTTGAGCTTGTCCAAACAATGCAGCCAAAGTAATCGTCTTTGACTGATGTTAACGAGCAGAAATTGCGAGGTGTTTACTTTCATTCCACCCCCCCCCACAAGCCAACGTCCACGTATCACTAAAACCCAATCGTTAAAAGTAAATCGTTGCTTGTATAAATAATAGCTCACTGGTCAGTCACTGACGTGAGAGAAATGAAATTTATGCACATGCACTATTTTCCAGAGGCAATGAGTGTTGAGGTCATCGATCGGTTTGGCACTTGGAGACTGCTTTTTGCTAGGTTTGTGTAATGCTATAATTTTACATTTTATTAAATGTAGGTAATGCAACTGTAGAAACGAGTTGGTTCCCATTTATAAGCCTCTTCATCTGGAAGAAAATTGTGGCATTTGTGTTTTTACGAATGAAAATGGAAATTCCCTGCATCTTTGAAAGCCAATGGCTCACATTGTGTCATACCTATAGAGATTAGCCAGACAAGCGCGATTTTAGCCAGGGCTTTAGCTCTGGATTTGAACTGGCTGTGCTGGATTGGTTTCTTGATCGCAATGTAGCGGTCGAGGGAGATGGCACACAGGTGCATGATGGAGGCCGTTGAAAACAAGACATCCAGGAACAGCCAGATAGGGCACAGGAAATCTGGAAGGGGCCATCTGGAGTCTGAAATATGAAAAGAATATTAAGCACTGATCAGTGGGCTCTCTGAATTTAAATTAGGACCAACTCTGAGACCTTTTGTTATTTTGTGATTGGACAAACACATTTTAAAGACATCTTTTAAATATTATTTCATGCACGCCAACTTAGCATGGCTTTCATTGTTGTTGTGCCATGGACAAATGCAGGCCAAACCTATTTTCTTACATAAATATATTTAATTTGGTACTAACTGCTTGTTACTTCTCTTCATTCACCTAGGAGGAACATGTTTTATTTGAGCTAATATTAAAATGCCTTTGCTAATCATTTCAGACACTTGTTTAAGCATTTCCCACAGCGTTTCTTGACAAATCAGTCTTGCCTTAAATGTAAATATTGTAGGCTGGTTTTCCTTGTTAAAATGTCTTGTTTGGACATAGACATTTTTGCATTGCTTTGAATTCATTGCAGCCTTTGCATCCCATCTTGTATTTTGTGGATCTTAACATTATTAAATAAATAGAAACAAGCTTGAGTTTAACAAAAACAGTTCAAAAGATTAAACGCTCAGGGGCTTTTGGACTACTCATCAAGCTCTTCAGTGACGCTGTTTATTTTACTGACAGACATAAAATGGTGGATAATAGAGTTGGTCTTCATCCCATTGCACTTACAGATGCTGTTGTTTAAAGCCTTTAAGTCTTTTTCGTGCTCAAGTGAAATGGATAAACTGTGTTGTACATGCCATATGATTGCTCTCATGACAATTCCACATTTACAAGTGGAAAGGAAGGTAAAGTGCTAAATTTAGTGACATTTTTCATAAAATGCATCATTATTATAAGCTTTTTGGGTCTCAGTTTTCCAATGTGTGTTTAGATTTAAACATGATTTCTAGGTTTTCGTGGACCTGAACCGTAGTGTATCTCCAAACCTTAGTCTGTGAGGAGACCTCCATGGTTTGGAGAGCCTATAACCAGATGTTGAAAACTGGCATTGGTCAAATCACCCCACTTCACTAAACAGATCCTCATAGAAGCTCCTCAGAGAGGACTACATTACTGCCAGCTGGGCTTTCTGGATCCAGCATGTTTTGGAGGGTAATTAATTCAACCAGCATGATGGTTAAATTAATACAAATAATTTCTATAATTCCAACCCCCAATATATAACTCAGGTTTGTTCACGGCACGTGGAAATAATCGATATTGCTTTAGATTTCGTAGGCGAGACACAAAATCCAGCCCTAGTTCCCCTATAGACTGACAGGTAAGTGTGCCCTCTCTTGCCGAAACAAAATAAAGAGTCACTCTGCTCTACCACACTTTAGGTTTGCGCCGCCAAGTCTCAACTTCCTCATGTAAATATTTCTCTCGTTCTCAGAGAAACACATTTGTGGTGTGCTATCCATAGTAGGCTCTTGTTTTTTGCCTTGCTGAGACTCTTTATCAAGCGCTGTGTAGTTTTTTTTTCACGGCTTTTACTTCAGTTCCTGTCTTCACCTGGTCTGCAGATGTGGACCTGGCCTTTGGTTTTAATGTTTTAGCAAGCACCTCCACAAGATTGAAAGCTTTGAATTACTCCTGTTTATAAAGGTAGCTTTTATTTTTATGATTGCATTTAATCGCAAGTTATTACGTTGCAAATTAACGTCTAGAGTTACCGCTGTCTTGGTCAATAAATTGTGGCACTTACACATTGTATTATTGTACCCCTTCCTCTGAAGGTAATTTGATTTAATTACCTGTCAGTGTTCATGACTTCTGGTAAGCTTCAGCGTTCACACATGGTTCTCCTTCTGTGGAACAGCTTTAGAAGCTGTTTGCGAGCTTTGCCTAAATTCTCTCATTTATTTACTCCAATGACGTTCTACAACATTGAAAGGTTTGGTGTGACTTTTACGTAATGCCTTTAATGTTCTTGTTCAAGAGCCAAATTATGACCTAATAAACAACTGAGAGACTAGGTGCAGCAAATAATGTTCAATAAATGTCATCGGGTCTAATTAATGAGAAATAATAGACTGACTGGGAGTATTTGGCATCGGAACTGAAAGCCAAACTGGCATCGGAACTGTAATAGTAGTAGCTTGGCAGATGTTACTTGAGGCATGTTTACACCAGAAATGTTTTGACGAGTGCTTGACTCCTGTGTGCAATCATTCTGTCAGTGCAGGGAAACGAAACGTGGTCTTTCTCATTGTTTAATATGGTTTTTGGTGTAATTCCAGAGAAACCTTTAAGCTTTTGGAGGTCAAGATGGATAAAAACTCTACAGACTGCATCTGCTATATTAAACAGGCTTCCGTAGTTAACGTTAAGGCTACTTACGAAATAGCACAGTCACCAGAGCGATGGGCATGACTAGCAATCCCACCAGCAGATCGGCCACAGCCAGAGACATCAGGAAGAAGTTAGTGGCGTTCTGGAGTTTTCTCTCCAAAGACACTGCCAGAATGACCAGGATGTTCCCACCAATGGTGGGGATGATGACCAGAAGAATGAGCAGCGCGGCCCAACGGAGTGGTTCTCCAGGCTGCTGCGACTCCCAATCCTCGCTCCCTGTTCGGTTGAGCTCCGGTGTGGACGAGACCCTACCGCTTGCCATTCTGCTTTTGTTTTTTCCGTGGGCTCGTCCAGCATTGTCACAGACTCCCTCCGGTCTGAGGGTGGTGGGACGTTCGAGTTCAGATAATGCACTTGTGTTTGTGTAAGCACAAGATTTTCCAAAGAATTCCCTCTAAATTTGTACCTCCTTATATAATCAGAGTCCGGATTTGTTAGGTGGTAAACAAGATATTGGCCATCTTTGTTAGCTCTCCTGCAAATATAAACATTAAAGCATTAATCCCGTCATTCAAAAACACAAACTGACATTTGATAAATCAGATTTTCTCCTCATATGATTAGCGATTCATGTTCCAGACCATGGTGGTAATTAAACAAGGAAGTAGCTATCAGTAATGATCTGTGAGTGTTGACCATATGGAGTCATTTGTGCTCCTATCTAGATCAATCAGACGAGGATGATGGCTTCATAAACAATGTTTATGTTTTCAGAATAATTAGGGTTTCATAATTTTGTTATAATTATGAAATGGCTCCTCCTAGCATAACATTATGTAAGGAAGTAGATATATGTCATGTATAATATGTCAATGAGTTTGAAATGTATTAAATCTTTCACAAAGTCCTGTAGAATATTAACATGAATTGATGTACATTTTTAATATGCTACTGTCTTACTATTTCTACTACCAACTTTACCACCTTTTGAAGTTGTTTTTATATTTTATATCAATTTTTTTTTTCTCAAATGACATAATTTGTAAAAGTTTTTCAATGAACTTACCTTGAGCTCAAACTCCGATGTCTTCTAGGCGTAGGCTTAATTCCGTATGTTATGAGAAGCAAACAAGACAAGCGCTTCTCCGCGAAACGTTCCTCAGATTGCGAACTCTCATTTTATATGTACACAAAAAAGTCCACTGCCAAATTCTCAGTGGGAAGGGATTCAGATATTATCTCTCTTTTTAGTTGCGTGCTGAGGAATGTCCTTGTTCTCGAGGAGCTGGACGAATCCCCAGATCGTCTCCGCATCACCTACCGTGATCACTGGTCTAAAACTTCTATACGTCCTCTAACCCTTCCTCTCTCGTTCTGTGTCTGCTAACTGACTCGCTCTGCCTCTCCCTCCCTCTCTCTCTCTCTCGCTCTCTCACGAGTTAAACCTGGAGGAGCGGGTGAATTTGATGACACCAGGGTGGTTCCAGAGATCCTGGTGGTGGTTTTCTTCAAGCTGCTGTTTAGTTTTGTCATTCATAGTTTTTCCAGAACTTTATTCTTTTTGATTCTTTCATTTAGTCAACTAGTCAATTTTTAAAAATGCTTTAACACTTCCCTGCCACCTACTTCTTGTCAGGAATGGAGAAATGAGTTTCTATTGGGTTTCTATCCAGACTCGAACCTTGAAGCACCCTGCTAATTTTCTTCAGCTGTCTGTATATCCAGATGGAGCGTGATCGTCCTTTAACAGCCTCTGAATACTGAGAGTGGTCATATTTTACGAAGTATCGACTCTCACTTTTGCGAGGCCAATCCATGAACAATCTTCCTCCTTCCCATTAGCGCCATGTGCTCAGGCTGTGTAGACACATCTGTTTACCACCTTGACATGGTGTAGCTGGAGGTTAAAGCTGGTTACTGAAAACACCAACAGAAATGTTTATCTCTGTTTATATGTTGTACACGCTACCAATCAAACTTTTATATACACCTATTTTCCACATTATGGATTAAAAGTCATGATTTTGAAGTACATAGTCATTTTAAGCCTTTTTATGGTCACTACCAAAGACTTTTGTTATTTTGGATGCTTTTTTTAAAGATTAAAGTTGTTATACTATCATTTGGTGTACTACTATAGTTATAATTAATGCTGCGCTTTAGTAATTATTTGTATTTATTTTTTCTATTTATTTTTTTAAGATTGTCTTCGCAACTAGTACTTATAAAAAATTTTCAAGCTAGCATTCTTAGATTTTAAGTATGATTAAATTGAGGTAATTGCAAAACTCATTCAATTGCTATTATGCCCAAAGTTTTGTATGCATCTAATTAGAAATGTTTCTGTTAAGACTCTGACTCTTGTATTGTATTGTACTGTATGTATAACTTAAGGCCAGAACTGAAGTCTATGTTTTGATAATAAGCTAGTAAAGAAATGTTTTTTTTTGCCCTGTACTGGTGCTGTTGCAGGGGACTCTTTTGTTTGTTCGTTTTACTGGTGCGTTGGATAGCGTCTGGCAAAGGGGAAACTCTTGAACCATGAATGCCTCCGACTCCTGGAGTGTGTCAGGCTTCGTCTTTTGTTTATGAAAGTTAAGAAGAAAAAACTTAAATCAGACAAAACCAAATTTAGGACTGAGCTTTTAGCTGAAGATTTAAGAGGCTGTTAAGGTTAAATGCGCTTGCAAAGGAAGACGAAGCAGTTCTTTTGAAGGAATTTTATATGTGTATATATAGATAAAAGTGATCTTTGACATTGAACAAGGGCAAGTTGTACATGTAATTTCTTTTTTACTTTGTATTTTATTTTATTTTATTTTTGGTACAATGCGTAGGCACATGTGTACAGTGTGGAGTTCAAACATTGCGCTTTTTATTTATTTATTTATTCTTTGTAAATACCTGAATTAGTATTTTGTCAAATTGGCAAGCAGTTATGAATGAATACCAAAACCTATTGAACACACATCTAGATTTCTGTATGAAAACAAATGAAGCTCTAGTTTGAATCTCAGAAAAGCCTCTAAAACCCAAATGAGCAGTCAGATTAGATTGAATAAATGGCCGTGGATGAGCATAAGACCCTTGCCAAGACTTGTATTTGTACAGAAGGTTCCCAACTTCAACGTTGAAACTGTATTTCCCAGTTTGCAAAGTTCAGCCCTTGATATCCAGCAGAACACATTAATTCCAGCCTGATGAAAGATTAAGTCAAATCCTTTTTTATTGCTAGTTGGCATTTGTATGAGTACTAAGTTGTGGATTAGCTTCCCACGGAAAGGGTTTGGCCTGTGGGAAGGGTTCGGGCAGTTGTCTGTTATTGCTGACAAGATTGCGTTTTTTGTTGCTCTGACCAAAGCTGAAATGTTAATTGAATTCATTAAATTAATTATTTTAAATCAGCTAGGTATTATGCAAGCTATACATATGTTTTGTGCAATTAATCTCTGAACATACTGCTATCAGTCAATTCCGTTTCATAGTGATTCGATTTCATTGTGATGTTTACATACAAAATAAAGACGTCTTACAGTTTAATAATATTTGATGCTTTTTGTTCGCAGCATCTAGATAGGAGCTTAACAGTGTCTGTTTCCATTTGTAATTTGCACACAACTTTGGTGTTATTTTATAAATTGTGGTTTTAAAAAAAAAACAACTAAAATTTCAGTTTGCAAAATTTTCTGATGAAATGTAATACTGCAGTAAAGATTCATAATAACGAACCGTTTCAGTGACTTATGTGTTATGTGACATCTGAGAGTGTTGGCATAGCCGAGTCTCAAAGGAGGATTTAATGAGGAAAATGAGGCTGTTATTTGATTACTCTATTCCTGCATGGCCATTTAGTCCTTCGGGCTGTTTAAGATTACCATTACCGCAGACTTAAACAGAAGATTTACATAGTCTTATTGTAAAGGTTTGGAGGACATGTTTTTGTGCCAACCTGTAATTTGCAAACAGTGTAAGATAGAATTCAAATCACTTCATAAATCATCTATGTCACAAAAGTTTTGCAGTATTTACCAACTGAGTATATTCCTCAACACTGATTGGAGTTAGAAATGGATATTGATGTTCATAGGGAAGTTTTCTGCAAATCTCATTTAACTATTGAACAATAAAACATCTATTATTCCTTTGTACAAAATATTAGGTCAGATTGTCTTGTTACATTTATGGCCTAACATTCCCGTCATTTATGGTCTTGTTTCTAATAACCTGGTGTGCATACTGTAGATATGCTTAATGAATGGAAACCAAAATGACCTTCTTGTACTGTTTTGTCAGTTTGGCTGCACACCAGTTTAATAGTTCCTTACATAAACTAAAGTCTTGCATTCCTTCAGTCGATCCCAAGTATTACTGTCAGAGTAAATAAACCCTTTGGAAAAATGTATGGTCTTAGCTTCAAGTGTTTTGTGTTTGTGTCTGCAGGACTCCAGAACAATGTCCCAGCGTGGTTTCTCTGCTGTCTGAGAGCTACAATCCTCACGTCCGCTGCGGCGCTGCAATGGCTCTGGGCATCTGTTGTGCTGGCACTGGGAACAAGGTGAGTTTTGATAAATACCGTATCGTCACTCAATACTCTAGTCGCTTTCATTAAATTAGCTTATTTATACATTTAATCATTTCAACTTGCTATGTAAATACAGATATCGAGTACCATGAAAAAAAACAACTTATTGTACCTGGTAAATATTTATTCAAATAGGCAAAAAAGTAAGCAATGGATTGAACAGTAGATGGCATAAACTTTTAATCTAGGTTAATATTCAGTTAAAACGTATACTAGGGGTGTGACGAGACACTTTAGATGTTTAGACTTAAAATAAATTATAAAAATAATAAAAATAAATCCTCAGTCATAAAATATATTTGGGAAAAAGAGTTTTTTATTCCACAAAAATGTAGGTGCATTTTGTAATCAGCTTTTTGAAATTAAACTATTTTAATAAATTATGTGTGAATAACAAGTATAACTATTTGGGTTGGGAGATTTAATTGTCGATTATTTCATGCACATTTCATCAGTAAAGCCGGTTCTTTAATTAGCGGTAAATCTCAATCAGCTGTTGTTAAACCTGCGGCAGTTGATACACAGAGCCGTAGATCACTGATCTTCAGAAATGGAAGCGATTCATTTCCGATTTTGAACGCGAAATTGCACAGCTTGTCAGTGATCTACGGTTTGACGATTAAATCTCTCAGTCCTAATAAAACTTTTGTTGTAAATTTAGTAATTTTAAACTAAATTTAAAATTTTATTGAAATTTAAGCTAAAGGCCAAAGTATATTTCAGCCGTCAGCCGGCAATTTTTAAAGTCCTCGTACAACAGTGTATGCGCGAGAAGAATGCTAAAAGAGTGCCACTCAAGTAGGTAGCATTACGCATGTGTCGAGCTCGTCCGTCCGCACTAATCTGCGATTGAGGAAACTGTGAAAGTGAAGCGATCATGGAAAACCATTTAGAATGTGTTTCAGCACGTCATAAATAGAACGCGGCAGCAGTTATCGCTACCACTATCGCCAGGATCCACAAGGTTCTATATTTAATGTATAACAAGTATTAACTAAATGTCCTTGCACACTCAAGTCTGAAGTTTTTGTAGCAGGCATTCTTTCCTATCTAAAAAAAACTTGCTGCGCATGCAGAAACACAGAAAATAAAACCTGGTCATTGGTGCACAAATTGGACATATAACGATGCCAAGAGTTATTACGATATCAGATTTATTATTCACACAATATATCTCGCATACCTGTGCGTGTGTATATATCTTCATGTAAAGATTTCTGTGATTTTAATATAGTAAAAAAAATTAACCAATAACAGATAGTTGATACTTGGTTTGTATTATCAACTATGCTTTATATGAGCACACTGTAACTTCTGCGAGTTTTTGTTGAGTCATTGTCGCATTTTTCTGCCCATTTTACTCACAGTCTGAAGCTCTGAAAGTTTAGACGGCTGAAAGATTATTAAAAGAGTGTGTTAGACAGCTGAGCAGGATCTGCCAGGACCCAAGAGAGATGTTTAAACTGTCTTACAACAATCCTGAGTGATGTTATTGGCTCTTCTGCATGCTCAGGTCGGTTCTGCGACTAATTGCATTACCAGTGGAAGAGTCACAGATGGCACATTTACCACTCGAGTGGAGATGAGATTAAAACCGATGCCTTGGACGATGTTCTAGCCATTAACCACTCAACTCCCTCGTTGGGTGAGCTGGAATAATGGAATATGAAGATCGGTCCTGACTATTTAACTAATAACTCTAATCCAAATCCCTCTCAGGTGCCCAAATACAGTCATGGGCGGTTTTGCGGCGAGCCTAGATCTCCCACACTTTCAGTTCTGTCAGGCTGTTTAAATGGGCCACAAATTCAACTTAGGGTCCGTAATTTATACACCTGGTCGCTTTACTGCGATAGAATTTCTGCTTTTGCTGTGCCGACACAATCCTTTTTTGGCTCCATCTGTCAAACAAACTCTGGCTTTATTTTGAAATAAATGTTCTAAGCAACTGTTGACTCAATCATGGAAATATGCATAATGATGGGATGCTGTATTTTGTGTAATGTTACCTTGGCTCTCAATGATCTGTGAGCCAAATCTGCTATTTTGGGTGCCGTCTTCAGTGAAGTTGTAAAATCAACACGTGGCTCAGGCAGCAAATTTTACTTTACCTGTTTATGATGTCATAGTTATATAATGTATGGTTAAATATGCGTTAACATTGCTACTTCCCTTCAGAATTGGCATGTCTGCCATATCACTGTACAAGTCAAAGTCAAGGATGATTAGATACTTGGGAATCTGATGAAGTTGGGGTTTAGGCTAAACCATTTAGCACGCTGTGTCAGGATATGCTTCTGTTTTCCCATAATCATAATTCATATGCTTCCGTTGATGATTTCCTTCAACAGGAAGCAATCAATCTCCTGGAGCCCATGACCAATGACCCGGTGAATTATGTAAGGCAGGGCGCACTGATCGCCTCGGCTTTGATCATGATCCAGCAGACGGAGGTCACCTGTCCAAAGGTATGTGGGTCTTTAGGTGGTTTGGGTTAATTATTTGGCTCTTGGGATTCGTAATAGTTATATAAAAAAAAGAATAGTTTCTTGACTTGCCTGCAATACAGTGCAGTGGATGTGGATCGCATGTTGCACCACTGAGATTCCAAATGAATGGATGTTCATTAGCTAGAGGAAGTTTTTGTGGGCTTAAGAGACTACACAGACTGAGAATGAACAAATTGTCTGTCATTTTACTGTTTATTATAGATTCTAGTACACACCTAAAGTCATAAATATTAACCTCTTGTAATATCAGACTTGGTCGAATCATTTCTACGGTGTGGTTGAGTGGTCACGGTACATTTGGTTGTTTCTCGGGGCGATTTTCCTTTGGTTTTACCACATGATTATTACTGGGCTGCAAATTTTATGGCCACATGAAAGTAAATTTGATTTGAAATCCCTGTTTTATGGTGTTTTTAAAAGGCTGGATTTGTAATGATGGCAATCATTTGTTAAATATCCCTTCCGGGCAGACTTAAATTCATGCTAGCCACATGTTTTATGAGCCTGGCTTTAAAATTTGGGGAGAGAAAGCGGAGTGTGGTTCTCATAAATGCCTTCATTTAACCGTGTGTTTTCCACCGAACCAAAATCTCAATGTTTCTTGCGAATTCAGTTGTACATGAGCTGTTTCTGTCTATAGGTGAACCAGTTTCGACAGCTCTACTCAAAGGTGATCAATGACAAGCACGATGACGTGATGGCCAAATTCGGGGCCATCCTGGCTCAGGGCATCCTGGATGCAGGTCGGTATCAGATGGAAATGTTTAAGGTTTCTGAACTAAACTTCCATGTGATTTATTTCATTTATTTATTTGCGTTCTGCCTTACCTTATCATCATTAATGGAATATAAAGGGGAAAAATACTTACTACAATTAGTTAAATATCTTTTTAATGTGCTTTAGCGAACAAAAAAAATACAATTACAAAGTTAGTGCTGGGCAACGATTGATCACAGTTATTAGTCACTATACAAAATGGGTTTCTTTTTTTCATAATTAAGTATTTCATATAATCTCTTTAGTTTCTTTTATTCCAATTGGTTTTGAGTTTAAGTTTGAGGTGTGTATTCGTGGAAATATATAGATGTCAAATAACTGGGTGTACTGTACTAAATGTAAGGGGGGAAAACAAACATTTTGTATGCATGTCTGGGCAGGTAAGTCACTCCGTTTAAGTGATAAAATGCTGATAGGATCGTGACAAGAATGTGGCATGCGAAACAAGATAGCACCACGTCTTCATGCCACTACAAGCAAATATCATTCACTCCGTCCCAGGGGTGCTTCCCTGTTAATATTGATAGAATGCATCGACCTTCAAGATGCTCTTGCCCCCAGCTTCTCAAATATCAGCTTGTGTACCAACCCAGTACAGGTTATCACTGAGTCAGAAGAGTATTTCACATGGTGTGTTGTTTTTGCCCAATGTAATTGAATTTAGGACATGCTGGGGTGGTGTTGCATCCTAATCATTTGTCATACAGTTGGGCGACAGTTCTTAATCCTAGGGTTTTTCAAGGTTTCATTGAGGGGTCTGTGCTTGAACACTTAATTTAAATACATGAGGCATACCAACACTTGCAGACCGAACTTTTCTGCAGCTTATTAAACAGCTGCTTTGTAAAAACATTCTTACACCGTGGCTCCAAAGACTAAGCTGCCTTCCTGTCTACAGCACACAATGTCAGCTAAAACAATATACACTACATAGGCAGCGACTCCATGGGCTACACAAATAATGCACATTGTGAAAAGCACACAGGAGAATCAACTCTCGTTTGATTTAAATGTACTTTGACATCTAACACGGCAGTATTTCAGTAAGCATACAAAACACAGCATACTCAAATGTTGTGATATTAGCATGTTATAATGTAACATGGCAGTTATCCAGTAAGCAAAAAATAGCACACAAAAAGTGTTAAAGTAGCATCACAGCAAGCGTAAAAAATGCACATTGCTCAAATTAAGCATTTTGACAGGTGAGCTAAGTCTCACTTGATCCTTGACCTGTTCTCTTGAGACTCTTGGCTTATTTTGTCACATACGACATAGCATGATTTAAGTCGCTGCAGTCAAACAAACAATACAGGCCATATTTTCCCATATTTTTATTACAGTAGATGCCAACAGGAAACTGGCAGTCTCATAATTTAACGGGCTGTGACGGAAGTATGTTATTGTCTCCGATGCCTTTCATTCTCAGCCAGATCCTCTACACTGATACCAAATCTATCTCCATTAATCTTTTAAAAAACCATTGTTATGGACATATCCACACCTCTTACCGGCCTGGCGCTCATCCTTCACTCCTGTTATTGTCTGCTCATCAGGCAGTTTGAGGGTGGAGGAGGCTTTGGCCTTGACCTTCACATCATCTCCTATTAGTATCCCATTACTGTATCAGCTCCGTGGGCCATGCTTATCGACAGGAAAGGACAGCTGAATGTGACAACCTTGTAATATTAATCAAATCCAAACTCCAAGACAAACCTTAGAAAATACAACATTATTTTAGCAAAAAAAACAGCCACCTAAGCTGTGGTCTCATTTACTAAAGGTAGGCAAAGTCCAATCATTAAAGTAGAGTTTTGTGGAAGCATGAAAGATTTCAGTGCAGATTTCTCAAATTCCATGCATTGACCAAGAGAAAGCTGATTGGTTTAAAAAAGGGCTACACTCTCCTATTTGTATTTTGTTATCTGCACTTTGTGGATTGCTCCACTATTGCCAGCAAACCTTTTTTTGACACTTTGCGAATGTAGAGGCTAGTTGGAGTTCAAGGCTAACTTGCTAACATCCATCTTTCCGATTCTTCTCAGGTGGTCGTAACATGACGATCTCTCTTCAGTCACGCACAGGCCACACCCACATGCCATCTGTGGTGGGTCTCTTGGTCTTCACCCAGTTTTGGTTCTGGTTCCCACTCTCTCACTTCCTGTCTCTGGCCTTCACACCCACAGCTATCATAGGCCTCAACAAAGATCTGAAGGTAAGAAGAAACATCTTCCAGCCTATAAAGCAACACAGTGCAAGCTCACCATGAGTGACTTCCTTCGTATAGAAGAGAAACAGTTGGCGGATATCTTTATCTCCTGCATTATGTATCAAACGTTATAATCCCCATGTATCCAGCATGGAGCCAAACCATTAATCCATGCGAGAAAAACTAGCAGCAGCTGGAGCACTGGTAAAGCGGTTAGTTTAGGAATGTCCAATCCTGTTCCTGGTAGGCCACTGTACTGCAGTTTAGCCGCAACCCCAATTAAGCACTCTTGAACTAGCTATCAATATTCGTCAGGATGCCTAGAAACATTTCTGTAAGATGTTTGCCCTCCAGGAGCAGGTGTGGACACCCAGGGTTAAAACTAGTGAAAGCTGATGCTATTAAAATGGTCCTCTAAATTGCTTGAGGCACAAGTACTTGCATGCTAGAGAAGGGTGACCATACGTGCCATTTTCCCCGGACCCGTCCTGGCCAGGATTTCTTTAAGGATATAGGTTTTGGATTGGTTTGCGTGTGCAGACGATTGGTATGACATCACTTCCTTATGTTTCTAAAACACTCTTAATGTACAAATCTAAACTATATAGAAATCCTTGCCAGGACGCGTCCGGGGAAAATGGCACGTATGGTCACCCAATGCTAGAGCAACACATTTTTGTTTTACTCTCAGAAAAAAACAAAACTATTCAAACCCTAGTGAGCTTAGTGGCTGTCTCGCTCTATGGGCGGCATCCTAAATGTCATTGAACCTTCTGTGTGACTTATTTGGAAAGCTGTACAGGGACATCAAGGTTTGGTGTCATAGAAATAACACTTCTCAAACTAACCACACAGGATACTTGTTTGATATTATCTCTAAAATAAAATAAAATGAGTGAAGTCTTTAATTCTATACTTTTCAACTATGAATGAATAAACTCTGTCCTGTTAACAGATGCCGAAGGTCCAGTATCGATCCAACTGCAAACCCTCCACCTTTGCTTACCCTCCACCCTTGGAAGTGCCAAAGGAGAAGGAAAAAGAGAAGGTCAGTTTTAACCCTTGTGTCATGAACTCTCACCTGACTTGTCAAATCTCAACTTGATACCAAAAGCCAACGTTCTAGCCCCAGATTTCTTGGCGTAACTTGTCCTGCTGTTTTTCTGTCAGGTTTCCACCGCCGTTCTGTCCATCACGGCTAAAGCCAAGAAGAAGGAGAAGGAAAAGGAGAAGAAAGAGAAGGAAGAGGAAAAGATGGAAGTGGTATGCATGTCCCACAGCACTTCCAGAAACCTTTAGCATGTCATGTATCACAGAACACCAGTGATTCGGTCTTTATCTGATGCAGGAAACACAGGCAGAAGCAGAGAAAGAGAAGAAAGACGAGGAGAAGGAAAAGGAAAAGGAAAAGGAAAAGGAGAAAGAAAAGGAAAAAGAAAAGGAGAAAGAAAAAGAAAAGAAAAAAGAGCCAGAGCCAAACTTCCAGATGTTGGAGAACCCAGCACGTGTCATGCCTGCCCAGCTCAAGGTCCTCTCCATGCCTGACAGCTGCAGATACCAGCCCTTCAAACCTGTGAGTCTCACTGCTTTCATTTAGGCCTGCTGTGAATGTTCATCAGTTTTCATCTGTAAAGCCACTCGTGCTGCCAATGAGAGAAACTCTTCAGAGAGAAGATATCTGCTCTAAATAAACAGCATTGAGAGCTGCAGTTCAGTGCTCTGAAGTCAGCTGGCGTGGCTCCAGCCGCTTGTTTTATTTGCAATTTAGGAGACTTTAAATGTGATTTCAAATTCTGAAAAATGACTTTGCTTTAAATAAGACATCTAGACAACTAGTTTTGCCTGAAAGTATGTAGTTGGACTGTCGCACAATGTAGTAACCCCTTTCGTCCACATTGTCGCTCCCAGTTACACACGGGTGGCATCATCATCTTGAAGGACACCAGTGAGGAAGAGGAGGAGCTTGTGGAGCCTGTGTCTGCTCATGGCCCTAAGATTGAGGAGGAAGAACAGGAGCCCGAGGCCCCTGAACCCTTCGAATACATAGACGAGTGAGATACGCCACCTTACAGGTATTCAATGAACCCGTTTTGTATTTTGAATTACTTTTGTACTCTTTGTTCATGTGAAGATGCTAAACTAAGAAAGATATTTAAATTCAAATTCAATGAAATCCCATTGCAATTTTAATGCAAAAGTCTAGGCACCCCTCATAATTATTATCGTTTCAATTTACAGGCTGCTAGCCTGGGCCCGCCCATACTTCCTGTGACGCTACATTCAGTTTCGCGAGCAAAGTTAGTCTGGCCAAGCTGCCGAACATTTCAGAGTCCCAAAAAAAGATTCCCAAAAAAATGGGAACCAATGAGAAACAAGCTATCTCGTTGGTTGTAGATTCGTCTAGTAGTATACAGAGGCATCTGATGGACGCCGGTTAAGCCCGCCTCCCAGAAGGTGGGTAGTAGGGTAGCTTGGCCAGACTAAGCTTGTGTAAGCTTTATAGTCGCGGAAGCCAGGCTAACAGGCTGCAACTGCATTGGATAGAATTTATACATTATGGGTACAGCAACATTTCAATGTTGAATTGAAAGTTATTGAATCAACAGAAACAATGCAATATGAATTATTGCAGAAGTTTGGGCGCCCCAATGGAATAATCACATCAGTAGTTAGTAGAGCCGTAGATGCTTCTTATAGCCACTGATAGGTCCCTGAATCCTGACTGCAGGTATTTTGACTCTTATTTCTTGCAAAATGTCTTCCAGTTAGATTGCCGTCCAGCATGGACATCTCTGTCTGTGAATGAATTCTTTGGTAAATTTGGAACAGTGCCTTGGGTCATTGTCCGGTTAAAACAAACAACCCTGGTGTAACGTCAGCCTCTTGACTGATTCTTGAACATTTTTCTTAACCCTCTGAGGTCCGAGTTGATTTTGGGGCAGTTGAGATGTTTGGACATGCTCTGATATTTGTGCTTTTTTTCAGCTACTTAGAATATATTATTGACCAACCTGTATTTTTCTTGTAATCAGTACAAACTGTTCTACAATTATATGTGACCAAATCATTACAGTGAAACCTGAAAATACCATATAAACTCTTTGAAAGAAAAGACTTGCAATAAGTCTCACCTATTATATATTTCAAATATCTCGATGCCTCTGAATGTATGCCCATGAATGTGTGTGTCTATGCATTGATCTTAAAATATTATTTTCCTTTATGGTACTTAAACTTTATGGTATATCACTTTTTTTTTTGGCCACTTATAAAGAAATTATGCAACCTCATTGGGGTGCCAAAACTTTTGCATAAAACTAGTGATCTTGTTATAAGTTGTTGAAGCTCATGTGCTTATCTCTTCTTTTTTTTTCTTTGCAGGTGGTGTTATAAATTCTGTGTTCACAGCATGTACTGCTACATGTCTACTCAAAATACCCACCCCTTTTCCTTTTTTATGTTGTTTTCTCCACTTGGCCTATCGTGGTCACTTGAGGGATGTTTTACACAATGGTTTTCAGTCATTACAATAAAATATATATGTCGAACATGAGATTGAGTGCCTTTATTGTGGTTGATCTATTTGATTTATTTATTATCAATGTTGCGCAAGTTGGGTTTGTTGTCATGAAATGCTTTTAGTAATGGTATATGGTGTCCTGCAGAGTTTAGCTCCAAACCTAATCAAACACACCTGAAGCAGATAACCAAGCTTTTACTAGGAATGTTAGAAACTTCCATGCAGGTGTGTTAAAGCAAGTTGGAGCTAAACTCTGCAGGACACTGGCCCTCCAGGACCAAGTTTAGACAGCCCCATGCCATACTATTTCAAACAGTATATATAAAATGAAAGAGTAAAGATACAAAACTTTGTATTGAGATGAAGTTAACATTTTTCCAAGGTCATCCACAATGTAGATGATATCTTGTTAAATCAATTTACAAAATACGGTTGCAAAAGAATAACAAACTAACTGGAGGAAAGACATCATTTCACTCACATCATCATGTGAGAAACCCCATCAGTCATAGTGACAGTAGTTTCTTCAAAAATAAACAAGCCATATTTTTCTCCACATACTGTATATCACAAGGTGATTTCTACAGAAATTGCCAATTGACTCCTAATGGTATGTAGTCAGAGCCTAAACTGACAAGAGGAAGCATTCAGTCACGCTTTTCCCCTGACTATTCACTATATCCCCTAAAAGGATTTTTTTTTTTTTTTGTCAAGTCGCTAATTTCCCGTATTTCTTTACAAAGTGGGTGGGATACTTTGACTTCAGGAAAACTGGCACAGTTCCAGAAAGAAACCCATTATGTCATATTTCCTTGGAATCGTGGTCATGTCTTAGTTCCTATCATTACAGGAAGTCTAGGATATCAACCTTTAAAAACTTAAGTTAAATTCATTTGTTTTCTAAATAAGAAAAATAAAGTATTACATAGCTCTTTTAAGAACTTAAGACACAGACCCTGGTCGTCATCAACTTCTCTTAATGGACCATGCTCTTGTAAACTGCATTTAGAAGAACTGTGGGTCAACGTCATAGCACAAGCAGATGAAACTACTATATTACACTTTATTATATGTCAACATCTTTCCTTTATTGACAGTTTTTTTAAATATATGACCATAAAAGGTGATTTGTCTACCAGAGAAACAGAGACTTGCCTTGATATGACCCTAAAGGGTCAAAGCGAACACGGCAAGATTGGTGCGTCCTGCCCAAATACGATTGTTGGTGAACAAATACCTCCATCGCTTTTTGCCGTGAAGTCACAGTCTGTTGAAGCCACACTGATGATAGAACGGATGGCAAGAGCGAACCTCTTTGGTTCGGTCAGTCAGCACACTAGCCGGATTGGTGGTGGAGAAACATTTATGATGGGTGTCCAGGCACTGGAGGTGGTTGAGAGCCTTCTGTTTGTTGTACTTGCTGGGTGCAGTGATGGACATGCTTGGCTGGCCATTTGAACTGGGGACAGGGATGACTGTTATGATTCCTCAGGAGTGAGGGAATTTGTGGATCTTGGCAAGTATTGCGGAACATCATAAATACTATGCTGTAATGGAACACAAGGGTCGGACCAATGGGAATGGTAACAGTGGCAATATGGAACCACGTTACAAAGATCTGCAGAAATTACTAGCGGCATCAATAGGAACTGCAATCTGTTCGTTGCAAAGGCCCGACTTTTATAACAATAATATTAGTTTAACAGACAACGGAAGATGGCTAGTTTAAAACGTTTAAAAAGTCTCAACCACAACTGAAGTCATTTCAAACCATCCTGATAAGGACTTGTTTGACAGTAAACTGTTGTGTTACCAGGATTGCATACAGTGCCCACATCCCATGAACTACGCCAAAGGAATTGAGTTTATATAAGAGATGAACCTAGCTGATAAGCATGTGTTAGCGGGCAGTCCTCAGTTTTCTCCCTAGTTCATGAATGGAGCACACCACTTTTTTGTAAATAGGCTCATTTTCCAACTCCCGTTTAGTTAAAGAGTTAAGTTTTACAAATTTAGAATAAATTTCATCTGATCTCTGGTAGCTCTTTTAGCTTTAGCTTAGCATAGATCATTGAATCTGATTAGACCTTTAGACCTCGCTCAAAAATGACTAAAGCTTTTCCTTATGCAGTGCTTTTCAGGCGCTGCATAATATCGTTGACTATTAAGTCATTATTTTTTTAGCGGAGGCCATTGCAGATTCCCAAATTCTTTCTACAATATCACATCATAAAGAAGTACGTTTTTGCCAAGTGACCACAAGGCCTAATCTTTTATATTGTTCTTAATTTTGTGGGAAATAATTCATATTTAAATACATTTTCTATCAATTTTATTTAATTAATATTTAAAATTATTAGTACATGTACATACTATATATCATTTAAAATATATATATTTTTATAGTTATAGAAAAGTGTAGAACATTACAAGGATCTATAAAATTCATTGTTTGTTGTGTTGACTAAAAAATAGTTGTTTTGTTTACGGTTTGACTTGGTGACCACAAGAGCTTCCAGTTACTTTCGTAATGTGTTTCATTGGGTCTCTGTGTCCAGTGTTTTTCGAATAATATAAACACTTTCAGAGCAAACCGTGCCCAGAAAGTTTGGACACCGACAGACTCTCAGGCAGAATGTTGATTGAATTAACCTCCACAACAGAGGATTCTTGTGTTGGTCAGGATCTGGGCTAGCCTGAGTTCTCTCTTTGAGCACAGCTGGAAGCCAGATTCACAGAGTCACGGATTCAGTAGATTTTCCAGCCATTCGTTGGAGAAGCACTGAGGTGTAGTAGACGAGACCCTTGGGACTCTGCTCTTAAAACTGTCTTCACTGGAGAGAGCATCTACAAGGGCCTCCCTATTCTGGGAAGTGTGAATAAAGTAATAGAAAAGCAATGCGAGCGAGTTGGCAAAATGGAAGGTATGGGGCAACAAACATCCACAATTTTCCAGCCATTATGTGGACGATTGTAGTGTGAAAGTATGTTGCTGACAACTCTCTTTCATTCATCATTACAGTCAAAGGAACAATCCCACAAAGACCGTTTAGATTCTCCACGCTTTCATGCTAGTGATTTTTTGAATGTGAACTCATGAGTCAATCCTGAATGGTCAACTTCTGGAAAGAAGACGGAAGACTTCAGTTCATTAGGCACAGAAATCATTAAGCAGAGAGGTAGAACAAATGTGGGCCGTCAAAATGGTTGTGGTTGGCTCCTACACTTTCCACTTGATGTTAATGTTAAGTAGGCTATGACAGAGTTTGGCTTCTTGTGTTTCAGATTTGAAGCATTAGCTACCAGCTAATTAGACTATTAGCTAGTCTAATGTCATAGCTTTTGCTTTTACAAGTATGGAAAGGTTTAAAATAACAGTCAACTATCCTAGAACTCTTGAGGACAGCTTGTCAGGATAAGGGTTGGATACTAACATTAATGGAGCCTGCCTTCTTTGTTTTTGTGCAAATGTATTTTTTTATTGAGGGAAAAGGACTCAAGCAGTGGCTCTTTGTCTCTCTGCTGGAAGCCAACCGCAGATTTCCTCTCCGCCGCAGAGCAAGGATGGATGCCCGGAAGACACTAGGCGCTAGCTTGAATGAAATGACTTTATCATCTGACCAATCGCCACATGGAAATGATGACACTATTTCATATTTCATACTCTCAAGTCATGCACTTTTAAAACCATTTCACATTGCTTGATTTGTTTAAAGCGCTCACCCAGGCCACAGTTAATGTTCGATTTTACTTAGCACTCAATGCATTGAACCAGTTCAGCGATATCAGAAATGACAGCACAACAGACAAATAGGTCACCCTGTCTGTGATCAGTTATTTGACAGATCACTGGAGGCCAGTACCAAGATCCTCCATGACGCAAGACACATAGCCAAGGTAGCACGTCCAACTCAAAAATAGATGAATGAGCGGTTCAACCAACTGTCGAAGTTTGCCGAGCATTACCGAGGACCAGTGTGGAGGTAACGAATTACAACTACTCACGTTACTGTAATTAAGTAGTGTTTTCGCATACTTGTGCTTAAGCTGTACTTAAGTACAAATTTAGCAAAATAATCTACATCATTACTTTTAAATCATAGTCCGTTACCGAGTATGCGCATATTTTTAATTGATATTCAACCCTTTGATGCATTTCAGTGGCCAATAAAGATATCCAGTCGTAAACGGACCAATAAAAGCAGTGATATCTAAACCAGGAATAACTGATGAAGAACGTTCTAACCGGAGCTACTTCTCCATGTTTATGTCTATGTCGATTCATGCAGGTATGTGATACTCCGCAGCGGTGACGGCCTGACCAGGATACAATAGTTCCAATATAAGCACTTATTATAAGTGTACCGGAGCGATTCGGAATAAGACAGATTGGCGGCTTGAAAGCAGAATTCATGATGTACGCACTCATCATATACATTTCAGGAATCGATTGAGAGGATTACAGAAGATTCTGAAGAGTAAGTTAACGATACTGCGCAAGCTTGAATGTAGAACATATCCGCGTTTGTGCAGTATAGTAATGCGAGTTGTAGGTGCGAAACTTTTTGAGTATTCTTTAAGACAGTCCTGCTCCTGGAGGGTCACTTTTCAGGAGAGATTGGCTCCAGCCTTAATTAAACATGCATGGACCAAATAGCCAATGTCTTCAGGATCACTTGATGGTTCCAGGTAGGTGTGTTGGAGCCTCCAGAAGTAGGACTGGACAAGTTTTACAGTATCTTGAATAATTGCAGAGCTATAGTCAACCATGGCATTACCAAGTGGAGCTTACTAGGATTTACGGGCCTACATCAGCAGCAGCCAACACTGTTCAGCTGAAACCTTAATCAAACGTACCTGTAAGTGTTCGGAACAGAGTTGGAACTGAAGGTTCCAGGAGCAGGGTTGGCAACCCCTGGTCCACATCTGAGGTCCCTCTAACACATTTACAGTCTTGGGAATCTTTATTAATGAGCTGATGGGTCGAATCAGGTGGGTTTGATTAGGTAGACTTCTAAAATGGGCCGTGTTGTTGGGGGTTCTCCAGAACCAGGACTGGGAACCACTGGTCTACATAATCTATAGCTGTGTCACTATTCAAGACCAAATGCAGCACAGAGGTGCAACAAAGGCTGCTTCAAATATGGCCTTGAAATGCGTCTTGAGTTTTATGAGCCATTAATGATTTAACAGATGGCTCCTTCACAGCCCAGACTATCCCAAGAGTCATTCCGTGCGTGTGGCGACAGGAGTTTTTGAGAAAAAGCTGCTATTAGGTTTCAATTTAGTTTAATATCTAACCGTATGACTATGAATTTTCATTCATTTGACAGATATAAGCCAATGAAATTTCTCAATATGATAACTGATTGAAAAACTTTCACTTACAATTTTAGTGCCTAACACCTACATTACTTGAATGACTTCCCAGAAGCACTGATTCTATGGGTCACCATTCACTTTGGCTTTTAGTTTAACAATAACCACAATGCATGACTTGAGCCTACTTCTTTTAAAATGTTTCTAAATAAATTTCCTGAAGCAGTGTGATGGGTAATGTTCTCAGTTTATAAAAGTGCATGATATGAAAAGGTGAGTCAGTGAACAGCTGGCAGGGGTATGAGGTCATCCAGTCACGAGCAACTGAACGCCTGCCTCATTTGAGAGAGAAAGTGTAATGTTTACGTAACATCAGCCTCTGCCACGGAGCTGAGTCTATTACAAACATGGCAACCCCCCTGCACAGGAGACGACTTCAGAAAATCTGATAATGTAAGTTAGAAACGAGACGGGTTAGACTACTATTTTAAGCAGGAATTATTTCTCGTTAAGCAGTTTAAGTAAAGAATAAGAAGCATGTAGTGTGTGTGTGTGTGTGTATAATATGTACACACACACACACACACACACACATATATGTGATCTATATACATATAGTTGTCTCAGATAAGTTGTTTATACATAAATTATACAGTATGCACACATTACGTAAATACAAATTTAGTTATACTGCTGACACACTCCAGCTACATGAGGTCTAGCATTGTCTTGCATTAAGAGGAACCCAAGGCCAACCGCACCGGCATATGATCTCACAAGGGGTCTGAGGATCTCATCTCGGGAACCTAATGGCAGTGAGGCTACCTCTGGCGAGCACATGGAGGGCTGTGCGGCCCTCCAAAGAAATGCCACCCCACACCATTACTGTCCCACTGACAAACCGGTCATGCTGGAGGATGTTGCAGGTAGCACAGGACACCAGTGAAGAATTTGCAATCTTGGTGTTCTCTGGCAAATGCCAAACGTCCTGACCAGTGTTGAGCTGTAAGCACAACTCCCACCTGTGGACGTCGGGCCCTCATGGAGTCTGTTTCTGACCGTTTGAGCAGACACATGCACATTTGTGGCCTGCTGGAGGTCATTGGGCATGCAGGACTCCTCCTGTTCCTCCTTGCACAAAGGCGGAGGTATCGGTCCTGCTGCTGGGTTGTTGGCCTCCTCCACATCTCCTGATGTACTGGCCTGTCTCCTGGTAGCACCTCCATGCTCTGGACACTACGCTGACAGAC
>JAUMHI010000029.1:1796224-1813330 GCA_032359435.1 Enteromius unitaeniatus
AGAGGGAAAAAGGGATCACCACTGGCACGCCGAGCACCGCCACCATCACCAGCACCGTATTGTCATACTCACCATTCTTTGTCAATAAATCCACCCTTCGGGGTATTTTGTGTTCACAACTCTTGTGTCTGTCATGCTCTCTAGCGCCAGGGATCACACTATTAATAGATTCAGGAGATATATTGAATTTGAACATTTAACAAAACTTCTTGTTTTCACAAGAAATGGACATTTCTCTGCATTTTGTCTTATGTGTAAGATGGGCTTTGTGAACGTACCTTTACACGAAATTGAAATTGAGTCCTGCCTTGTTACCGGTTCACTTAGTTTTTTTAGTCTAAGAACAAGATCAGGCTGATGTTGTTCTTAGACAAGATGTCAAAAGAGGCACCACAATGGAAGAGAAGAAACAAAGAGAGCCGCCACTGTCGCCTCTGGAAACCCCAATGGCGTCATGACACCCAAAACAGGGATTCACACATAACACAAAAAGAAGAAGAAAAAAACATGGCAGAAGTTCTAAAATAAATGAAAAAGATGAAGTGTATTGACTGTTTTAAGAGCTTTAATATTCTTGGATGAAGAAATGGTTTGGATATGCTGTTGAACCTCTTTAAAAAAACAATAAATAAAGGATTTTGCAGAGAGAATTTCCTGCCCTGAATATTATTATTCCTATTATTTTGTTAGGTTTCTCCAATTAAAATCCTTTCTCTGCAACCATGCATTAAATCTTAATACAATCGGGTCAAAGTTCAGGGTACAGACGTAATTTCAGATTTAACTTACAACTAGCAGATGCTGTACAGTCTTTGATAGACGTTAATTCACATTTACCTATGTTTAAAGTAAGACCCGAAGCTTCAGAGTAAAGTTTTATATTATTGATTGCTATAGGGATTCGGGAAGCATCTCTCAAAAGGACACCCTTGTCTCACGCCTCTGGATAAACTAAACCTTGATGAAGTGCCATTCTTTCATTTAATTGAAGCACTTCCGTTATTGTAAAGGGTTTTAATTACTCTGCAAAACATATCCCCGAAAGCAAATTTTTCTTTTTGGTTTTGCAATTGAATTAACTAAACCTTCAGTGAGAGTCAGGGGGAGAGTCTCATTCTGTATGCTTTCTGAGACAATTTAGAAACTGTCTCTAGAGCAGATTTATAGCTCTTGAGTTCTAGAATTAACTTCCGATCAAGTCATTTCACTGTCGCAGAAATTTCTGCCATCTTTTGTAATAGTCTTACAATTTTTTTATGGAATCTATAAAGTACGTTCTGCCTCTTCAGAACATATTTTCAATATAAAGACTGCTATAAAATTTAGCAGTTGCTGAGGCAAATTAAGTTGTGATTCATGAGTATGTTAGCTCTGACAAAATATATGGTAAGTACGCAAATATAGGGGGACAGAATCTACTGCTACACCGTCTCTGCATTTCATTACAATGTTTTTTAAAGTCATTATACATTACATTCACCGTGTTTGATAATGTTCAGTGCTTTGGTACAATCTGTATTGTTAAAAGCACTATATAACTAAAAGTGATTGATATATTACTGTATTTATTTGTACTTCACTAAAATGAATTAAAAAGAAAAGAAAAATGATGGGTCATATTTGCTCTTATGTTTTTAAGACACAAATTTATAATATAGCCTATTTATAATATAAAATATTTGTTTCAGCGATAATAAAAAGTTGAAATAGCACCGAATAGTAGGATTGGAGACGTGTCGATCAATAAATAAGCTACGTTTCTGAATAAACGAATATTGTTATATTACTCTAAAATGAAAAAGTAATGCGTTACTTTACTAGTTACTAGAAAAAGGTAATCGTATTACATCCCACCACAACACTGCGAATGACCCACTGACTTTAATATTTATTTACAAGTCAAACTTTCTATTTATTAGCCATGCACCCAGTATATTTTATGGCCCACGTGCTGCTGTTATTACGTCAAGAATCACTGATTCAAAAGAACCGAAATGATTCGGATCTCCGCGTCACTGGAGGGCGGTTCCGGTGGGCGGGGTTTCTGGGACGTACTAAAAGCGTACGCGAGCGCCTTTTTCTGTCCTGTACCGAGAACCACGTGTGACTGAACGGTTTTACCTGCGCCATTCTCTCATCATCAGCTTAACTGTAAAAACAATCTTCAG
Organism: Enteromius unitaeniatus; assembly: GCA_032359435.1. Lineage (NCBI taxonomy): Eukaryota > Metazoa > Chordata > Actinopteri > Cypriniformes > Cyprinidae > Enteromius > Enteromius unitaeniatus. The sequence continues at coordinate 1,798,393 of JAUMHI010000029.1, forward strand.
TCATGGTCAAGCTCGCCAAGGTAAGATATCCGCAAACATATCGCAGCCTAAATCGAAGTGTTTTTTTTCGGTGAAATGTTGCGCTTTTCGCTTTGATCGCGTCTGGCGAGGAGAAGGCCCACGTGTGCAACACATGCTTTTCGATCAAATGTGTTCATAGCTTTTCAAAAGCGATCTCTAAACCGTGGAAATCGCTAAATAGTGGCGCATAAGCTCCGCTAATTGCATGCAACGTGCGTTTATTTCTTTGTTGCTGGTTTAACACGGGCTTCTCCTCTATGTTAGGCCTCAGCGGACACGCGTGAAACTTACTCGCTTTAGGATGTGTCCGGCACGATTTGCAGTGCTGTGCACCGGGTTTTTTGGATTAACGGTGTAGTTTGGGTTCGTAAGATGTCGTGGTTTCGCTAAATCTCGTGTTCGCCATGTGTGCCGTGTAGCAGCGCTAGCTCGAAGCTAAGCGCCTCCATTTTGGCTCTTAGAAGCGGACATTAACACGCTGCGTTAAACCGCGCCGGGTGCGTTTTTATCTGACACTTATGCACGGTTATGAGACGCGAGGATGACACGTGTTTGTAAAAGTAGCACGCGGGACACCGAGCGTGTGGGTTTTCCACGTGTAACGGGAGCTCCACGTGGGTTCAGAGCTGTGGCTTTTAAATGGTCCCACACTTAAACTTTTTTTATTTCTTGTTTAACATTATAAACGGTGGTTGTATGTAGGTAAGGGGGTATTTAATTTAAGCACGTTTAGCAAAAACGTACCTAACGTAAGAATTTTACGCAAATACGTAGTTTTTTTAAAATGGAGTTTGATTTGGCCACGCCTCTAAACATTTATGTCTCGTGCAAGATTTGGTGTGTAACTTTGTTAATGGTACGTATACAAAAGTGCACCCTAAAATATGTAGTTAATGCAACTAAAACAATCCCATGTGGATTTTTGTTATTCGCAAGCGATTTTAGTGCTTGTCGTTTATTATGTCAGCAATAAAGCAAAACTGAAAGTAGTTTCGGAGTCGCATCACAGTTAAGTTGCATTATTTCAGGAAACGCGAGAACTTAAAAGACGTGAATCCTTTTCTTGACGTTTGCAGGCAGCTAAAAAAGCCACTCCGAAGAAAAAGGCACCTCCACCTCCCAAAGAAGTGGAAGAGTCCAGTGAGGAGGAGGATATCGAGGATGAGGAAGAGGTGGGGAATCCGTAAACTATACATTATAGTAATATTGGGTTATAATAGAGCTGCTCACCTGATATTCAATCCCTGTTGGGCAGGCGCCACCAGCTAAAGCTGCAGCAAAGAAGAAAGCGGCTCCTGCGAAGGCAGTGAAGAATGGAAAAGCCGCAGCCAAACAGAGTAAAGATGAGGAATCTGGTAAGCCTGTTGTTTCTCTCCCGGTGCTGTGTTATTAAACTAAAGCTCAGGATGTCGTTAATGTTGCTCGATTCTCCCCAATAGAAGAGGAAGCTCCTCCCCCAAAGAAGGCCACACCTGCTAAGGCTAAGAAGGCAGCACCCCCACCTCCTCCAGAGTTGTCTGAGGATGACGACGATGAGGATGATGAAGGTATGCAAGCGCTTCAGAGTGGCGTGTGTTCAAAAGTGCCTTGAACGTTTCTAACGCTAGACTTTTATAGATGAGGAATCTGAGGAGGAGCCACCTCCTCCACCTAAGAAGGCTCCTGCCAAAGCCGTGAAGAAAGCAGCTCCTGCTGCCAAGGAGGAGTCAGAGGAGGAGGAGGAGGAGGATGATGATGATGACGAAGAAGATGATGATGATGGTGTGTATTTGAGACATGCACTAAGGTATTAAATACTGTGTTCTCTGTAATCTAAATGTCTTTTTCCGGCTTCAGAAGAGGAAATGGACACCGCTCCAGCACCCAAAAAGGCAGGAATGGTGAAGGCGAAGGAGGAATCTGAGGAGGATGATGAGGACGACGACGATGATGAGGAAGATGATGACGATGAGGAAGAAGAGGAAGATGGTATGATGTTGCATACACTATGGTTTAAGATATTTAAAATGGTTATTTAAAGCGAGTGAGTAGTTGAACGTTGAATAGGAAAGGTGCGGACGCCATCATTTTCGTGCCTGACCTTTTATTTTTATAGGAGCTTCCTTTTCAGTAAGGAAACAGAGCCATAGTTTTATTTATGCTTGATAGCGCTGGTCATATAATAGTTTCTTAATCTCTCTTTGCTGTTCAGAAACCCCAGTCACTCCAGGAAAAAGGAAAGCCGAGACCAAAAAAGAGAAGGGAACGCCACCAGCTAAGAAGACTAAAACCGATGGTGAAGGTAGGCTTGAGTTCTATACGCTTGGGTTTGTGCGCACTGAACTACGCGTGATGATTACAAGGGACTTAATGCTGAGATATGTGATGTCACCTTTATACGAATTCTGATGCTGGTTTAAAGGGGAAGTGGGTTTTTTTGCCTCGTTTTGGTTCGGTGGACCAACTTTGCTTTGCATTTTCAGGTTTCAGTCTCTTCTTGGGAAACTTAAACAGCAACAAAGACTTTGATGAAATTAAGTCCGCCATCTCAACGTTCTTCTCAAAGGAAGGCATTGAAATTCAGGACGTGCGACTTGGCGGGACCAAGTAAGGAGAAAACCCCTCTCATTCAAGTAAAATTTGTTCATAAAGGACTTCAGATTTGACTCTTTGTTCTTGTTTCCCTCTTGAAGGAAATTCGGCTACGTTGACTTCCAAAGCGAGGAAGACCTGCAGAAGGCTTTGGAGCTCAATGGCAAAAAGCTGTTTGGTCAACCGATAAAACTTGACAAACCCAGAAACAAGGAAGGCACAAAATCCCAGGATAACAAAAAAGGTAAAAATCCCACTCTGAGCGTAAATCCAAGCAGAAACCTGAACATTCACGTGGGCAGATGCTGACGTTTTGTTTGGTTGCTTCCTCAGAGAGAGATGTACGCACTTTGTTCATAAAGAACCTGCCATACTCCGTAACGCAGGAAGATCTGAAGGAACTCTTCGAGGATGCTGTGGATATCAGGGTGCCGATGGGCACCAACGGTTCAAGCAGAGGGTAAGACAAAGCCACGACTTAAAAAAATGCATTTTATTTATTTCAAGCGAGTCCTTGATTGAAATCTCCTCTTGGGGTACAGAATTGCCTATGTGGAGTTCAGTTCCGAGGCAGTCGCCGAGAAGGTCATGGAGGAGTCGCAAGGGTCAGATGTTCAGGGCCGTTCTATCATCATAGACTACACAGGAGATAAGAGTCGTACGGGTGGCGGTGGCAGAGGTGAGGAACAGTGCTGTGAAGAGGCTAGACCAAAACCAGTCAAACTAACTGAAGTTAACTTTGGGATTTATTGTAGATGAATGTTAACAGCTCTCTTGTTTTCTAATTTCTAGCTGCTGGTCCTTCTGCAAGCAAAGTCCTGGTTGTAAACAACCTATCATACAGCGCGTCTGAAGAGACCCTCCAGAGCCTGTTTGAGAAGGCGGTGTCCATCAGAATACCACAGAACAACGGCAGACCAAAGGGGTGCGTCAGTCGATTCAGGGCATTTAAAGGGTCATGAAACCCTCTCTTTCAGCGCTGGTTAGCTCTCACCACAGTTTAAAAGAAATGCTCCGTGCTGCGGAGAGGGAAACCTATTCAGACCGTTGATTTGAGATAAAACGCAAATGCACAGTCAGTTGCACTATGCATCAAAAACATATTAATGTGCTGTTGCACCTCTAACCTTTTTAAGGCAGTTTGACTTGTGCAACTGCGTTTACAGCTTGAATGAATCGTGTTTGTGCCGTTGCTGAACTCTTATTACAATGCTAAAACAGTCGTAGCAAATCCGGCAGCTTCTCAATGACCCTATGCAAACAAACACATGCCGTTTTGAATTAACTTTTCTCATAGGTTGGGAACATGCAGTCTCACGAATAATTTAAAATGGCAAGTTGTGGCAATGGACTACAGTACAGCGATGACATCGCACATCACCACGTAAATGTGAAAGATGGAAATTGCACAAATTAATTCACTAGATTTTTCCAACAGTTAAAATGTTATTTTTATTGATGTGCAACACAGACCTGTCAATCTCAGAAAAGTAGTCTGGGGTTTCGTGACCCTTTAAAGATGTGTAATGGGTTTACTTGAGTGCATAAACTTCTCATTTATTCAAGTTCTTCCAATAAGTATTTGGAAACTCACAATTTGAACACCAGGAAGAGTATTTGTTGAATTGAAGTTACAGAATCATATATTCAAAATTTTAGAACTTCACAGACACAATATTAATTTAGAATTTAAAAGAACCTTTAACATCTCGGAATTCTTATTAAGAATTAGAATTTAAGTAGAATTTTAGGAAATTGCGGAATCGTTTAGAACCGATTCAAATGGACTGCAGGAAGTTATGGAATCGTGTGAAATTTGCACCCATTGGTCTAAAGCCACTTATCTTTCGTGTAAGATTTTATTTTTATACTAATTTAAGAAATAACATTGGTAACTGGTAAATGACGCAAAATCACTTTCTGCCAGTAGTGGACGCTTGTGTAATTAAATTTGTTCCAAAACAAAAAAAAAAGTGATCCTCAATTTGATTTTGACACTTGAACCCCACCTAAAGGCCATTTCATGCAACAACATTTATGAAAAGTGTCTTATTTTTTGGTCCGTTTAGGTTTGCTTTGGGCTAATGTTGTGTGGTTTTGTAGATTTGCGTTTTTGGAGTTTGAGAACGAGGAGGATGCCAAGGATGCGCTGCAGAACTGCAACCACTCAGAAATCGAGGGCAGAGCTATCAGATTAGAGTTCAGTCAGAACGACAGAGACCGAAGCAGTGGCGGCGGAAGAGGAGGCTCTGGTTGGTAGATCACCACTTAAATCTCACTTATTTTTATTATTATTCTCTCTTAAGGAATGCTAATATCTTCCGTCTCTTGTTCTGTAGTATCTGTAAAAACCCTGTTTGTCAGAGGCCTGTCAGAAGACACCACAGATCAGACTCTCAAAGACGCTTTCGATGGAGCCGTCACCGCCAGAATCGTTACAGACAGAGAAACCGGATCATCAAAAGGGTACGGTCTTATTTTTTTCCCACCTTCTCGTGAGCTCCTCTCTGTCAGTATTGTGGCAGTGTATGGATTCGCACATGAAGTAGAGTGACATTCGCAGTAAAGCAGGTGTCTCCAACTATACTGGAGTCGTACCCATGTCTGATGCGACACACAACCCCAATCGATCCAGTAGCTGCTCCCTTTTTCTTTTTTTTGTGCTTAATGCCATGTCTTTTTCTTTCAGGTTTGGTTTCGTAGACTTCGATAACGAAGAAGACTGCAAGGCAGCCAAAGAGGCCATGGATGACGGAGAGATCGACGGAAACAGAGTCACTCTGGACTTCGCCAAGCCCAAGGGTGAGGGCGGCCGCGGCGGAGGCAGAGGAGGCTTTGGCGGTGGTTTCGGAGGACGCGGCGGTGGACGAGGTGGTTTCGGCGGCAGAGGTGGTGGCCGGGGCGGCGGTTTCAGGGGAGGCCGTGGAGGTAGAGGAGGCGGCGGTGGCTTCAGAGGAGGAAGAGGTAGGTGTCATAAGTACACGATGGAATACAAGTGTACTGTACAGTCTGTAATCGAATCTGTAAATTGTCAACTTTTGTCATTGAGGTATTGATACTAAACTAAATAGAATTTGAGTTGAATCCTACAGATTCAATTAGACATACAGGAAAATCTTTGTATTGTAAGATCTATTTTAGTCATCTAGTTTATATTTGGGGGGGGGGGTCAAATCATTAACGCTTATCTAATTATGTTGAGGTTTGTCTAAATCTGTTTTAATTGTCTTGTAATAAAATATTAAACTGCTTGAATGTAATTTAAGTAGCATTTTAGAGCTGTTATGTTTTCATTTTTTTCATTCGTTTTTGGCTTTAAATCTTAGGGTTTAATTTATGTGTGGATTTAAAAAAAAACGTTTATTTTCTTTCCAGGTGGACGAGGTGGATTTGGAGACAGACCACAAGGGAAGAAGATTAAGTTTAATGATTAAATCTTTAACTAAATTGAAACATTTGCTTAAATCCACATTGTCAGAGCGTTTCTAGGACATTCCAGAAAGCATCAGTAACTGTACAGTGACCCCTGACCCCCGACCCCTCGCTCCCTTTTAACTGTGCGAGTTCTGAAACGTCCCACCCATCCGCGTGAAAATTTAAATGTGAATGTTGTAACTATGCTCTGCTGGTTTAGGTACATGTTGTACATGCAACAATTTGTTGTTGGTTTTTTGTTTTTTTCCCCCCTTTGTTTATGGTGTGCATCTCTCCCCCACCCCACCATTTTCCCCCGTCTTCCCTCAAAGTTTTATTTAATTTTCAGGTTTCTTTTTAAGTTTGCTTTAGGTGCGAGTTTAATGTGCAGTACCTTTTTTAATGTGCAAAGCATATTGTAACATATACATGGAATTGACGCCTGTTTAGTATTTAGAAATGTAAATCTATTTGAATGGGATTAAGACCGCTAACAAGTGTGTTGAAAGATTAATGTCAAGTTTATGAAGTAAATTTGACTTATGACTGAGGGTTTTGCTCTTCTTTGTTTTCTTTTTGTTTTTTTTCCAGTTCAGATTTTTCATGATGTAAAGAACCATTTTGATTAAACATGGTTTTTAAACTCTTTGGTTTGTTGTGATCTGAATGTAAGCATTTTTATATTTTGTTATTGTGTTTTTGCAGACAAGAGGAACTATCTAAAAAAAAAAAAAAAAAAATCTTAGTTTATCACTTTTCCTAAAACTACGAATGTTTTATTCAACTTGGAATGCATCAATGAAATCAATTTTTGTCCATCACTGCAGGAGCAGTGCGGGGTCTAAAGTTTGGAGTCATTCGTTTAGAAAAGCAGTTTTGTGTGACGTTCATAATTAAAATTATATATCATGATTTACCAATTTGTGGTCATTTTTATCTTTCAGCTGTCTTATATAAAATAATTCCCTGTGGTGCTGCTTGATCATTGTAATTGTTAGTTAAACTAATGTCTAAGCTTTAGTAATTAAAAGTAGACTTATTAAACAAAATATTGACTCCTTTACTTGCCACATGAAATGTCTTCAGTATATTGAAGTCATTCAGTTTAAACTTTGGCTGGAAATGTTATGAAAACCCACTTGATTCATAGTATGTAGTCATAAAGTGTTACCGATTTTTCGGTTTCTACATCGTGAACCGATGTTATCGGCTTGTGTTAACCAACATGGGTTCACCGTAACGGATCGAGTATCTTTATCCCATATTAGCCTAAGATTTAATGAACTGAAACATTCACCTAGTTCTCATTTTTGCATTATGTATGTCTCCTGAAGGTTGGGTGTAATGCAATTTCTGTTGTTTGAAGCTTATGGATATCGGCTAATTAGCATTATGCTAGCAGTTACTTTGCTCTGATTATTAACTTCAAGTATGACAACCAGAAGATAACTGCGGTGTGTTTTCATTACAAAACTGCCAGAGATGGGTTAGTGCTGGAGTGAGATGTTAAAGGTCATTCAGCAGCACCTGCTGTAATGTCAGGAGATGCCCGGATGATGGCAGACTCCTCCAGAAAGAAGGCCTCGTGCTGGGCTAAAACAGCACGTGTGTAAAAAGCATAAAGAGGGATTGTTTCGATCTCAGGATAGTAAGATAAACGCACTGATATCCTCTAAAAACACGTTTCTTAACCCAAACAAGTCGTGGCATCCTACACCAAAAACGACGCCTTTTCTTTTTATTAAAAATAACAATTACAAGTGGTTTAATTACAAGGGTTTTATTGTTGATTAAAGGCGCATTTGTCTCTGTGGTGTTCACTTTGAGGCTCTAGTTCTTATATTTTAACCACAAACACGCAAATATTGTTTCAGAAGTCATTGGCTGACAAGCCCTGTGGCGATAATACTCGTTCAGTTTTCACTCCGCGCAGGTTTGCCTGTTCTTCCACATTTCTGTGCACGACCTGAGGATTTTCCCGGAGGCGTGATTGTGAAACGGGTTCGGTGTGAGTAGTTTACCGGATTTCTACCCCAGCTCTCGATAAACAGTCGGAGATCACAGCTGGCCATCAGAGCCTTTGAACTGCTGCTTTGTTCAACACGAAATCATCTCTTTTCTCACTCTTTTCGGTTCAAAAGCCCGCAGGCTGCAGTAAAATTAATGATTTGAAATAGGTTATCGGGTTTAATAAAAGATATAGTACCATGCAAAAGTTTAGGATGGTTTTAAAAAAGAAATAATAGGATGCTTTAAACCAGATGATGTAACTAAAGATTTCAGTTTCAATGCTGTTCCTATGAAGTCATGTAAAAATGCATATGAGAATGATTTATGAAGGATGGCCTCTTTGATAAATTTTGCATTTTATTTGCAAACAGAATATATATATATATATATATATATATATACACACACACACACATTAAATTGTTATATGCATGTATATGTTGTTTATATCTAAAATACAGAAATGTAACTATAAATGTATTATGTAAATATTGCATACTCTATATGTCTGTCTTTATGGTTACACACATATTATGTAAACAAACTTTGAAATTTATTCCTGGTGATTTAGGTAAGTTTGATTTCACTATGAATAAATATATAAATGAAAAAAAGATACATTAAAAAAAGATACTTACACAAGTCAAATTAAAAAGAAACAACATATATTTAAAAACTGAGCTGCGATGATTCTGTAATCTATTCATTGGTAATAATAATAATAATAATAACCACAATGCAGGGATTTTTCTGGACAAATTGTGCAAGGCTTGCATTTATTTCTTTTTTTTTTCTCTTTTCAGACTCGTCAAACTGTCAAGTCTGCATATTTCGGCACATATGACCAGGAGTATGTGGACAGCCCACACCCGTATTTGTTTTCAATTTCAAAGTTGTCAGTGTTAACAAGGAAATGCTCCTTTTTGACAGCATTTTGGAAAGCTTTTTGATTATACACTGGAACTTAAAATCATCTCAAAGTCATCTCAAAAATGCATGTTTTTCATACCCCACTGCAACCCGTCTATTATGAGCTTTGCTTTCGGTATTCTTCAAAACGTTGACATAAATGCGAAAGCATATTTCTTAAGAATGTCACTTGCATTTTAAATGTACATTTTCTCTGGAATAATAATTAACTGTACAGCAAGAGTAGCATGAGATCTAGGTTAACTGTAAAACTTGCTCGGCTTCATTCATTGTGCTAATGAATGCACAGTCATGTGGCTTGAAGCTCTGTGCATAATTTGATCTCTGTTTATGGAATTGCCTTTCATAGAGGCTGTATACAAGTCTACTGTCTACTCAAATAAAGGATTGCTGAACCCTGGCGTCAAATGTCAAGATGCCTATCTGTCTGTATAGCAGTTTTTACAATAACAGTATATGTTGTTTTATTCCTGTTGTTCGATTTTCCCTGTTTGCAAGTGTGTTTTTCAGAAGCATTTATACTTTAAACAAAAAAAAAAACAAGAACAATGAACCGTTTGTAACACAAACGCATGCTTTCAACTTCATCGGGGAACTTAGTACTCAAGACAGCGTGTGCATGATATTAACATATGTTCAAGACAATACTATTTGATCTCCGGAAGAACAGTATTCGAATCTACTTTAGCACTGTATTTAGTTACTTCCTTTAGTGCACCAATGAATGCTATTGAAATGAAAAGCAAAACTGGAAATGAATAACACTGGATTTGTTTCAGAGGGTCAGGACGTGCACGTGTTTTGTATTTTGTTTGGTGTTCCACAGGGGTCGATATTGGGGCCAATTGTGTATATTAAGGATTTACTCGTGGTGTGTCAAAAATGTAATATCATAATTGTATTCTGACAATACAGTTCTTTTTACACATGGTTGTAAATGTGATCATTGTAAATTGTAATTGTTAATAAGTTGACTTGTTTAGGCAAAAATCATATCCTGGTTCAATCAGTGTTGTATGTTCTTTTCTAAAGGATGTAAAACAGGGTGTTTTCTTTCGGGAATGAGATTACAGGTTGTTTCGGGATATAAATGTTTAGGGGTTCATTTAGACTCGGTTTAAAAACATAGGTAACGTTTTATTTAGTTAATTTTTGGTTTATTAGAAACTTAAATCAGGCTGAAAAGGTATATTTTCATTCTTTGATTCCTTCTCAACTTATTGTCTTTTTGATAAGTTAGTCCAATACACATTTTATAGTTGTAAAACCACTGAAATTATTGTACAAACAAACACTTAAAATTTTAGAAAACATAGTTTTGTTATATTTTAAATATGAGAATGTACATAATTTTACTAATTTAAGCATAATTTTAAAAAATGGCTTGAGACCAGCAATATGAACATTAATATTGTTTATTTATTGTGATAAGCTACTTTTTATTTTATAGTTTTTTTTTTACATTTAGTAATATTTGTTGTTCAATTGCATTTTAATTATTTTCTTGTTAAATTTCGTTATTGTTTTACTTTTTTCTTTATTTTCTTTTTCTTTTCTTTTTTTTATAACATCTGACAAAGGGGCTACGAATGAAAACTAGCCTTCGAGCAAATTTGAGTACATTTACATTAATGAATGTTGATTAATGTACACTGTCCATGTTTTCTGAAATAAATAAATAAATATATAAAATATATACTTTGTAAATCACAAAATCAAACCTGAGATAAAAGTATTTTATTTGTGAATTATATACGTCTAATTAAAATGTTTCTAATATATTTTGCACACACACAATTATTATTTTATTTTTTTAAATAATAAAAATAAAACTTTTTTCTTTTGTTGATGTTTTACTTGAATTGCATAACTACAAATGACATTTATTTAAAAATATAAAGGAATAATCAAACACTTTGGTCTTTTTGAAGAAGTTTTTATTTACAAATACTAATCCATTTTCACCTTACTTTGTTCAAAAGTTATTTCTTTTACACAATCAGATCGTGCAGATTGGATTATCAAATGTCTTTGTATTGCATTACCTTCAAGTACTATTAAATATCCTACACCAGACTCTGCCTCCTCTGATCCAAGGAGGTACTTCATAAATTAAGTCAACATTTACATGTACCAGACAGTGTGCTGTTTCACAGTTTTAAAGAAAACCCCCTACCAAAAAAATAAAACCTCTTAGAGGAGATGAAACCTCTCAATGAGCTAATATCACTCAAATCTAAAACTGTAATTTCAGAAATGTACATCATTGCAGCAGAAATAACATGGTCTTAGTTAATGAATGCACTTTGACGGCCTGTTAATGTAATATTTGTCCACAAAGGGGCATACTAAAACAAAAATGGTGAGGTAGAGACACATTACCTTCAGTTTGGGACTATTGCAGTCTTGTGACACGTAAAGTCATAGTTGTTTTTAAAAATAATTTAAAAACATTATGTCTTTGCAAACATTTTTCAATAGGAAGTCAAAAGGGTCCAAAACAACTTTTATGGAATGGACCAAAAATATAAAAAGAGAGAGAGACTTTTTAAAATACAATAACATGTTGATGGGTTAATCATTTTTTAGTTGAGTCGATTTTGTAGTTGTTTTGTAGCCTTGACGTTCCAAAAACTAATTTCCAAATTGCATACCATATCATTTGGTACATAAATTAAATTAAAACATTGTTCAGAAATCTCCTCAAAAAAGGAGAACTTATTATCTTCGAGTAAGTTCTCAAAGTTCCTTCGTTCGTGAACGAATGCGCAGACGTCTTTCCGATTCAGAAAGTCTGGGACTATAAGAAGTCAATTTTCTGCGCACAGATCAAGTCACTGTTCACCAGTTTCCACATGTCTATCAAATCCGGCGGGAGCAGTTTATGCACCACAAGCATGCTCTTAAAGAAACACGGCTCCCTGTTGAGATGGCTGGTTTTGTTCTTCACCAGCCCAAAGGTTTTGAAAGCGTTGTGCTTTATCGGAGTAACCTTAAGCACCTCCAGACACATTCCGAGAAACACGTCGTCGATGGGATAGAGTTCCAGAGTTTCGCAAGCGCCGTAGAGTTTCCGCGCCAGGGGTCCGTCCATCAGGAACCCGCCTCCGCCGGCGTATGGCGGGTAGTGGGTCTTGTTATACAAGGCTTGTGGGATGTAATACTTGTTCTGCTTTTTGCGAATAGGCTTGGCTTTGAAGAGAACGTCGCCGACGAAGAGGTCCTTCAAGTCTTTGCTGACTTCCAGATACTCCAAGATGTTGGGAACGCTGACGAACACGTCGTCGTCGCCTTTGAAGATGTAGCGTGTGTTTCCGCAGTAGGTGGAGAACCATTTGAGGAAGTGGATCTCCTTGAGGGTCAGGTTGAAGAAGCTGTCCATGAAGTCCCATTGCAGGATGTCTCCGTAGATGTAATCCTCGTACTCCAGGAGCTTCTGGTGGTTCGCCCGCTCTTCCTCGTTGGAGGACGTTCCCAGAAGGAAAAGCGTCTTGATTCGTTTGCCGTTGATCAGTTGCTCTTTGCCCCAGGTTTGCCGTATGACCTCCCTTCGATCGTACTGAGTTATCACCGACTTGATGACCATCAGCAAGTCTACGTCTCCGGCGCACTTCTCTGGGTGATTCGTGATGATGGGGAAGTATCGGCAGTGCCTGTAGAGCAGGAATTGCTTGAAGTTGTTTTCCAGGCCCTTGAACCACTCCATGGAAGAGACGTTGAGGTTGACGCTGCAGTTGGAACTGGTGACGTCCCACGTTGTGGGGCCTTGCTTTTGGGTCAATCTCGGCCCTTCCGTGGTGGATTCCACACTCTTCCAGAAGTTGAGTCGGATCGAGTCTTTTTTCCTGCCCTCCACCATACCCTCCATCCGTGCCTGTCTCTCGATCCTGTCGCTCTGGAAGTCCTGCATGGACGTGATGTTTCCCCTGTGGACCACCGTAAGCGTGACTATAGCTAGGAAGAACATGAAGCTGATGCGCTTGTACACTCTCCATCGTTCTCTGGAGGTCATCCTGCACAAAAAAAACGAGACGAGTGAGTCAATATCACAAAACTTTAGTTTAGAGGCCAATTCTCACGAAAAGTCTCTAAAGTGGCGTGTGAAATGTTCCTCCAGCATTAACCTTTTTCTCAGTCTCCTATGTTAGTTTCCAGTTATTTTGAGATCAATGTCAATGAAAAGAACCTGTGCACTGCAATTAATGTGAAATTAATGTACACATAAAACTGCTCATCTGAGAAGAACATTACAAACGGTTTTTGCATCTGAGGTCTTCACATTGCTCAAATATTGGCTCTATATTCTACTGCTAATAATAAAGCGCGTATAAATTAACATATAATACACTACTAGCTTATTAACTATAAATGCGCAGCAAATTAGACGTTTTTGAGGGAAAAGTTCTAGTCAATATTTAGTTAACAGGTTAACAAGCAAATCGTAAAATGAATGAATTTCACTCAAATATTTTACTTGAGGAAGTTTTGTATCTCGTATTTGCCAAAAAAAAAAAAAAAAAAGCTTTGCATAATCGAACGGGTTGGATTTTGTTTCATTTCCTTTACATGGAAGATTGAGCAATTTCGTTCGTTTGTTAAAATATAACCATAAAAAGGCTGATTATGAAAACATGAATTTATTTAAATCCAAAATATAATAATGAAAACGCTGTATTTTAGGTATTGGTATAGTCGATGTAACGTGTTCTTTATATACAAAATATAACAATTATTAGGACTATTGGAAAACCACAAAACCATAGCCTATTCCAGTACGTTATAGATTTTATACTGTTATTATGTCGGCAATATATTGAACAGCCAGCAAGTAATATAAAGACTAATGAAATTTCTACAATAGCTTTCTCTAGAAAAGATAGCATAACCAACCATTCAAACAAACGCATACAAAACCCATAACGTTACTCACATTTTGAGAAAGTGCCTTTATTTGAAACAAGTTGGTCAAACTGTTCTTCTGCTCTTCAGATGAAGGAAAGGATCTCTTTAGACAATCCTATGCATAACTGCACAATCAAAAACGAAAAGAAACGCGAGAACCCCCCCGAAGCACGGAGTCTCTCTGGAAGCTGTGAGAGTAAGTCATCTCTGAAAAACGTCCGTGAGCTTCTTTTAAAATGTGAGTGACTCATATGCAAACAAGCTTGGAGACCCCGCCCACCGCTCGCACTCACCCAAAGAGAACACACTTTGACAAGATCTTAAACTTGACAATTAAAACACAGACACAATGGAACTATATATCTGATAAATGTGTGCAATACATTTATACACAGGCACATAGATAATCTATATACATCTGGGTGTGTTCCATCTAAAATTTATTAAAGCTAAACTAATTGCAACTTATAATACTTATTACTAAATACTACTATTAGGCTACTTGTATTTAAAATTATATTTGTTTATTCAATTGAATTCCAACCTGTGCAAATTTGAATTTAGTGGTCTGATGTAAAAACTGTCAACATTTCTCTAAAATCCACTACACTTTGGCCAGGATTTATGATTTGACATATGTCAATCAATTATGGAAGGCTTGTGCGTCAAACACTCCTCCTGCAGTGGATTGCGTGTGTAAGCGAACTTCATTGTGCATGCATGCAAATGTTTGAATTACCACAAAGAATTAGGATAGACTTACTCTGATGCAAAAACCTGCGTCATTTCATGGTACATTAGGAGAACTTTTCAGGTTTAGATTTACCTTATAATGAAGTAAAATAAAAACGGTTTATACGTGTACATCTAAACGCATTAAATCATTCTATTTTATATTGTATGGGTGATTCTATAACTGCGGGTACGTTTGGGTGGAGTAACAATGCTGACAGTAGGGTAACAGAGTTGACAATTATATTACATTTGTTTCTAAAAACGAAAAACTTGCTGGCATGAATGCTAAGAACACATGACACTGATAAAAACATGAATATAAAGCTTTAAATAAGCCAATGTGAGATCAGTAATA
>JAUMHI010000029.1:1813430-1834969 GCA_032359435.1 Enteromius unitaeniatus
AAAACATGAATATAAAGCTTTAAATAAGCCAATGTGAGATCAGTAATACATTCTGTTTCTGTGGTAACAGAGTTGACGTTCTATAAAGTAACTGTTTGTAGATATTTCTTTTTTTCCCAGAGAGAGCACAGCTCCCTTCAGTGCTTCAGATCTTATCAGTGAAAGAAAATGACATCATTTCCTGTAACTTACGCAATCCTGAGAGATAATTCCACCAATTTAAAGAGAAAATATGATTTGGTAACAGAGTTGACACGAGATTTATGGACACAGAGTTTACTATTATTAATTGAAATAATTGAATGCCGTAGAATTAAGTAAGTAACTGTTAAGTAAGGGCTTTTATAAATAAAATGTTGCCAGAAGAAAAGTATTATCAAATATTTTGATTGCACTAAAAATACACTGACTAATTTCGGGCAAGAACAATGATTTTCAGCTATTTAAGACTGAATTTTTATATTGTTGTGGATTGCGACATCTTGTAATTCATTACAACTAGTAAAGAATAATACATTTCTAAAAAATAACCATTTGAAAAAAAAAAGATAGAAATCACCCATATAATTGCATTGTAACAGATACTTGTTTTGGTTATCATATATTTAGACACCAGAAAACCACATGCTTTTTTAATGGCTTTATTTAATGGCTTGTTCATGCAAGAAAGATTGCATTAAGTGCGCTTAGCTGTGTTTCTTAATAATTTACCCCTCACGGACACAAAGTCAAAGGACAATATGAGGAAACCAGCTGCACATGGCATAATGAGTCACTGTCCAGGTGGTCTCAGACTTAGCGGAAAGAAACAAGGACTCGAAACAAGTGTCAAAAAAACAAACGAGACCAGTGAAGAGTCAGCTGCACAGCACACAATGCAGCAGTACATGTCAAAAATCATTGTGTTTTCATTGAAGTGTAGCTTTTGAAGTAGAGAGGCACGTTCCAGATCATGTCTCAGTGAAGGGCCCTCAATGTCAATGGACTCGCGGACACTCCATCAGCCGTGTTTATCTGGAGACGCCGGTGTGCTTTACTGATAACAGACGCCGCCACAAAGAGCCAGCACTCCCCCTTTCCTCCTGTCCCAACACCCTCCACTTTCGAGAAGTGAGATGCGGGATTTATGAGTGCTTATTGACTTTATCCATTAAAGTGCTTTTTAACTGTACTTGCTGAATTGTACTCGTCACCCTCTGTGAAGTTTTACTAATAGTTACTATGGGGACAGGCCTTCTTGTTTAGTTTGACCTTTAGTTTTGAACTCAAATCACCTTTCGGATGCATTGTTGTCCCGGTGGACTGTGCACAAGTCATGCTTAATCACTGTGGAGACTTCCTTAACAGTAAAAACAGAAATCAAAATAATTATCACTTGTGAATAGAGTATTGTAATTAGGCATAAAAAGAAAAAGTGTATTTATGGTACACAAAATGTTATTTAAGGGACACTCCACCTCAAAATTAAAATGTGCTTATGTCAATCCAAAACCCGTGAAAGCTGTTAGTCTTCGGAACGAAGATATTTTGGATGATTTTGAATGTAAAGGTCCAGAAAAGCATCAATCTGTAAGTTATGAAAATACTTTTGCATGCAAAGGAAATAAAACTAATGATTGTCTGTCACTGTATCGCCAATTTAGGGAATATCTGCTGGATGCCATATTTTTCTGGACCGTGATGACAGTGTTAATTGTTTGGCAGTTAATGAAACAGTCACTCGCCTCCGGGTTTTCATCAAAAATCCCTTAAATTGAGTTCCGGAGCAACATGGGGGTAAGGGATCAATGGTAAAGGTTTTCTCCCAAACCCCTTCAATTTTGTTCTTTTTCTCAGGAAACGCCTGTAATTTGTCATATGGATAATTGCATCAATATTTTATTCCAATGTCGTCCAGTTGTCAGATCTTGTATGAAACGCATCACTTCACACAATTGACACAATATACACATTTCAAAACATTTGTGACCTCAACCTGGCAACCAACAACCCAGCGCTGTTGGTTTTTGCGCAGGTAGTTCAAGTAGTTTCTGGCAAATGGTTGACAGGTATAGTTCCACCTCTAAACTGTCAGCAGGGCATAAACACATTGTATAAAATGCACTATAAATTGTCAATTGAGAGTGAGTTGGTGGCATTACATCACTTGCTTTGAAGATAACTGTTAAACATATACAGATGCAGAGGTGACCATCTTATAAGAGAGAATCTGTTGGCGAATTGCATACACATTCAAGTGTGGAAAGCACATTTAGGTCACCTAGTTGCCTTTGGTTTGAGTTCCACAAAGGAAAAAGATAACATATCTGGCTTTCGCACTAATACAACGTGCATGCTTTCCTCTGGTCCTTCCTGAGCGGTCTCTGGCTGACGTATGCATACAAACGCACACACATTTCAGAGATAGGTCATGTTAGGAAGCAACATTAAGTTAAATTGATTTCTGCAGAACCTACTTGGATTTATTTCCCAGAATACACTGTGACTAACTTCCTCATTAACTTCCTCATCCCTCATTTATAATAAATAATTTGCATTCCTGTTATGTATCCTAGCAATATGCTAACAATAAACCAAGCCACTTCATGTAAGAAGCATTGAACTGAAAGCGGTTCATTTTCTGCGTTCCGCTCAATTTAATCCACAGTCAAGTGTGCAAAGTACGCTCCACTAACTGCGAGTACAGACTGACTGAGCTTTCAAACACTCAAATCATTTTGAAAATGGCTATTTTTAGTGGAAGCAGAAAAACTAGTTTTTTGTGCCTGTTTCTTTAAATGCAAATGAGCTTTTGCTCGCCTGCCCCCTTTTCCAGAATAGAGCTGCGCCATTAAACCATGTGTGGCAGCAGCATTATACAGTTTGGTTCTCTCGTGACCTCTGAGGCTGAGAATAGTGTTCTGTGCTCGTCTGTGCACCTAAAGACAGAACAGTTTGAGCAAAACTTTTGCCATTGCATCAGAACTGGTACACCTTTGTTGCTTGTGAAATCCAAAGGATGAAGCAGCAGATTAAGGGGCGGTATTATTATTATAATGAGGGGGAGCGAAATCAGACGCACTCGTTTTTTTTAGAAGCTTACAGAAATGCTTACTAAAACAAGTTACTGGGGTACTGTTGATAGATGCACTGGGGACCTGATTAGACCACTTTAAACCTGGAAAAATATTTTCATGATATGTCACCTTTAAATATTTAGATTACCTTTAAATTATTAAAATTTTTTCTAACATTCAAATCACCTGTGCATTCATTGTTGTCCATGAGGATACAAATTTCAGGCTGCATGCTGACACAGTGCACCGTCCTTTGCTGACTTTTCTTGATGCCAGAATTTGCATTTGACTGACTGAGCCTGAGCAGAATAAGGACATGGGAATTTTACAGTTCAGTGTAAACCAGGGAGTCCACAATCCTACCGTCCTTCAGCTTTCAGCTCCAACCAAAATCAAAATGTTGGAGCAGAGTTAGAACTAAAGTCTGTGGGATGATAGATCTTCAGGAGCAGGGCTGGAGATCCTTGGCGTAAAGCATTCAACTTGTGGTTTTTGCACTTGAACACTTGGCTACTAATGCCGAGTTCACATGATTTTAGAAAAATCATTTTTACAATTTCATTTTTACAAATCTGCGAAAATCGAAGACGCGATCTGAAAGAATCGCAGGTGAGCCGCTGACACCCGTGAGATATTTGTATGGCAAGCTTCTTGCGCGCCACTATTTTTAACAGTAATCCCAATCTCACGTGAGAACTCCGGTCTTGCAAGCATGACCTTGCATTGTTTCCATATCATTTCTTGAGTGTGTTTGGCAGTGAGACAAAGTTGTCGGCGATTCCTCCTGTTGTAAAGTCATGCAGTGTGAAAAGATCCGTGACGTGACTACTTTGAAAATCGTGCAGTCTGAACCGACATATTTCCTTTAGTTGGCTCAAGTGTTTAAGAGGGTGTGTGGACCGCAAGGCAGGCTATGTGTAGAACGTTTACCTATCCAAACACAATGTAGTGCAGTAAAAACGTAAGTAAACGTATGTTTTTTATTCACACCTTTTCTAATTTGCACTTTCCAATAAGCTCAAATGTATATTTAGTAGTTCCTAAAACAGATGGCTCAATTTAGTAATTGTGGTGCTTCTAATTACGTGATACAAAGCAGTTATAAGTGACCAATTTATAATATCTAACTGACATAAACGGAAGGCTTCTTTAGCATCTTGCAATTTCATGACGTATGATGGCATATGCTAAACCTCAAATACAAGTTCGAATTGTGGAGCCAGTGTGCTTTAAGAGTGCAGAATTTTGATGTCTTTAAGATGTGGGACAGTTTTGTGCGCACACTTCCTGTTGTGGACACATGCTCTCAAGTACCCAAGACCACAAGAATCAATATTTGGACAACACCCTGATGCATTAGGCTACAGTAGAGCGGAGTGGAACACAGACGCGGGAAGTATACTTTGGCTGCAGGATAAGTTAATAAGAATTTCCTGGTAATTTACTTACCGCCATGTCTTTCAAGATGTTCATTTGTTTCTGCTCCAACCCAGAGAAACCCAAACCAAACTAAGTATAGGATTAGAATAGATTCATAGTGAGGTGTGGGTTGGAGCAGGGATGCCGGAAAATGACATTGTTTCGCTAAATAAGACGTTTATTCCTTGACTGGGATCATGTAGAACCCTTTGAGGCTTAGTGTAAGTTAATTTCTAAATTAATCTGGTATGAGGTGACATTAAGAGTAAATATAAAAATGTTTTACGTAAACCCTCTGAGCTAAAGGTCGATAATGGATTTATCTGTTTTGTTTAGTGCTTGTTCGCAGGGTTGTCACAATGCCAAGGCCTGCAGGAAATCTGCAAATGCAGGGTACAACACAGCTGAGGATTCAGATGTTTGGTACTCCATCATGCCGAGCTCAAAACAGCTCAGCGTGTGACATAAAAACATGTCCCGAGAGCTCGTCCCCCGTGGACAAGTCTAACCTCACCAGAAATTCTGTTGCAATGAGCACATAGTTTCGAAAGCAGGACAGTTTCCGCAAGAAGGACACCGCCATGCTTTAACGAACTCGACATCTCCGGATCTAGAAACTTTGCTTTGTGCTCTGCTAAGACAAGTCCAGCTTTATCCATCCTTAACAACAAATGACTTGGTTTCCTTTGGACATCCTCATTCCCAAGGGGCCTATTGGGCGACGTAATCTGTAGGGCACATTTACGTCCGCCAAGCACTGGTTGCAAAGGAGGTGTTGTTTTAGGGGACAGAAACAGAGGGACTTATGGTCCAAATATGGCCCACTTTGAGGACAAGGGTTGGGGGGTTGGGGGGTGGCCGGAAAAATCCCCCTGAAGCACAGGATGCACATGGACAGACCATGACAGCTAGAATAAAGCAGGATATGGAGAGAGAACGAAAGGAAGAGAGGATTGTAGGACGCAGCTGAAGTTAGATTAAATAATTCCTGTTTTGCAGGTCTGTTTTTGCGTCCCGTTGTTGTAGCGCACCATACAGGAAGCTGGAGAAACAGTGCTGTCGTCAGAGATGTTGACTGGTAGATAGCAAAACACCAGCCAGATAAAACACATTAGTCACTTTAGTTAAACTACATTTGCTGGAGAAAATGTGAGTGGGTTTTACTTTGAAACGGACTGCCATATGGGTCTAGCTGGGGCTAACTGCTGCACTGCATTTGCTAGGATCTTCTGGGTGCTTGCTAATGTTGGAATGTGCAATACGGTTGGTAGGGGCAAAAACATCGGTAAAACAGTCCATGTGACATCAGTGGCTCAACTTCCCTTTTGCGATGCTTTTGCGCAAATAAAACAAAAAAATATAATGAAATTTTCTCCCGTGACTTACGTCTTCCACCATTTTTTAACGCACCGTATAGACAAGCTTTAATATATTTAACATAATCAGCCTTGTTTACATCTGGGTGAAAGCACACACATGTGCGTAATCTATGGCTGATTGCGCCTAGAAGAAAGCGTATGCTTACGCAGTAATGTTCTCTAAAATGGTGGAAGACGCAAGTCATAGGAGAAGAATGGTTGAGTATATGATGTTATTTTCATTTTCTTTGTATTCTCCTATTGTTGCAAAACATATGTTGTTCCACTGATGCCACATGGACTGTTTTACCAATGTTTTTTATCATGTTTCTGGATCTGGGAGCATTTCAGTTGTCTGTGGAGGGTCTGATGGCTCTCTGATATCATCAAAAATATCTTAATTTGTGTTCTGAAGATGACGATGAAGGACATGAGGATAATTACTGACAAAATGTAAATTTTTGGGTGAACTAACTCTTTAACCAACGTTATGGTATTAAAACGTAAACTTTTAGCTCTCGCGATAAGTGCAGTATAAAACTGGCTAAGCATTAATAACAGGAAAAACACCCTTATACACGAGAACGACCACGTATTACGTGTTTCTTGAAGGTTATAGTACACTGAAGACTGATCATATGAATTTTTACAAATGGCATGTGACTTATAAATGTGAAAAACCGGTTTCCATTGCAGTTTTATGAATTATTTGCTTTTTGCAGAATCAGCCGGAAAAGCAATACAGTCCATGTCTTGCCTTCCCCCTTAAACATGTGAGAGAATTTTCTGGTGGGTTTATAGGGGAAAGTCACGTGAAATGAGGCATTGTTTTCATTGCGATATGATTAGATGTGACTGGTTTTGTTCGGTAAGCTTGCGATAAGTCCCCAAAACAATTTAAAGTTGTTAATGGGAAGACTAGTAAAAATTAATTTAGTTTTCACTTGTGTGTTTTCATTTTAAAACACGTAATTTTATTTTTCAACCTTTGAAAATGGAGTCTTTCGGAAACGCTGCAGACTGTGTTTTAGTTTGAAAACTCTAGGGTTGCGCTTCAGTGTAAAGGGACTTTAAACAACAGCATCACGCTCATTGTTATGCCCATAGATTTGTATATGTAGATGCCTCATTTGACCAAGCACGTAAACGCATCCTCCATCTGTACTCAAACAATCAAGTTATTAATAGTACCTTCATATGTACGTTACAGTCATTATTCATGTATTCAAATGTTTTTCCAAGTACTTCTGGAACTCACTTCTCACAAACAGATATTTGAGACAGACAAGTAAGTATGTGAAATAAGAGAACAAATAAAGAAAAGAGGATTAACAAACCCGAAATAGAAGCATTGCAGACGTGCATGCACTTGAGATTTCAACACTGTTGGGTTTCACTTGTGCAGATGTTCAGGTCGACAGGGGGAAGACATGACACACAGTAGGACTTCTCATCTTCTGCCAGTTTGATGAAAATATTATCAAAAATTATGTTTTATATAACCAATATACATAAAACAAAAAAACTTGTCTTAAATACGTTTCGATTATAATTTCTTGCATTATTTTGTAGCATGACACAACAGGACAGTTTTGTATAAAATGCATTATATTTAATGTACAAAAATATTCACAATTTGTGACATCGAAGCACAAAAAAAACTAAAATCATGTATAAACATCAATCTATTAGCTCGATTTTTACCTGTATTAGTTTCCTCTACCAAGTCTACATTACACAGCACTCTCAGGTCGATATTAAATTTTACGACTAAAACGTACACAAAAGCAGCGACAACAATAAAACGGCATCAAATCACATGCGCGACACGGAAAGCGCGATTCAGATTGACCGAAAACACCGTGTTTTTACATCGATTTGCTTCCTCTGAGCGAGGGTGGTCGAGGTTCAAGAGTAACAAAGCAGGAGGAGAGTGCCAGGCGTTTGGAAGGTTGTGGGATAATGAAAGTACTTGTTGTGATTATTGCCCAAGTGTGTTGTGTTACAGAGGCGCTCTGTGGCAGGGGCTGAAAGGCCCCCTGAAACCACAATCCTCAGCTTTGTTTCCGCAGGCCCACGGCCGTCTCCGTTGGCCTGACTGCGATAAGAAACTTGGATGCAGTTACAGGAAGTTGGATGCTCCTCTGGCAATAAGCTTCTCTTGCTGAAAGGTTCTGTTTTTTTCACATCCTATGCGATTGGATGCCTGGAAGATGAAAAGAAGGTACGGGATATTATAAACATGCTCGGAATATTTAGAACTGGTTTAGTCACTAATTATTGGTTAACCCATTTAATCCTAACTAGGGCGGAGGGGGAATTTTTGTAGTTTATTTCACCGAAAGTCCACTTAATTAATGGAAAAGTACTAAGATAATACAGTGCTGTAAACGCTGTAGACATTTACTGATTGTGCGCAAAATGTCAGTCACAATATTTGACATTCTTGCACTACTTCTTCCTGCTTTTTCTGTTATATAAAAGTTGACATTTCAGGCTGATCTGCCTCAGGGACCTGACAGCGCATGTCAAAATGATTGAAGGTTAGAAGTGGTTTACTACTCACAAAAGCAGAGTGTGATTTGCATTTTCAACGTGTC
Source organism: Enteromius unitaeniatus (assembly GCA_032359435.1). Lineage (NCBI taxonomy): Eukaryota > Metazoa > Chordata > Actinopteri > Cypriniformes > Cyprinidae > Enteromius > Enteromius unitaeniatus. The sequence goes on from JAUMHI010000029.1 coordinate 1,821,864, forward strand.
AGTTTAAACTGGAAAAAGAGCAAAATATATATTGCATGATTCACGTAATTCTTAATGGAATGTGACCAACAAACAAAACTATTTCATTGCATTGCAATTCATTGCAGACATACCAAAAATATGTGTGTGTGCGCATTTTAAATTTATTCACACAATAGTGCTGTTAAACGATTAATCGTGATTAATCGCATTCAAAAATAAACGTTTTTGATTACTTAATTTATGTACATGTACTGCGTTTATATATTATGTACGTATATATATATATATAAACGCATTCAGTTTATATTTTTAAAATGGTATACATTTATATTATAAATATTTAACATTTAAACAATTTCTTTCTTAAATATATACATAATAAATACACAATTTGTAAAGAAAAACTTGTATTTACCATGCGTTTAATCGTAATTAATCATTTAACAGCGCTAATATGTTTCTGTTTTTCTTAATACTAATTTATGCAATTTATTGCTTTTAAATCTTTATTGTTTCACGTAATTAATTTTGAGTGGAAATACAATCCATGCATATATTTTACGCATTTGGCGAGAGAGTCATCCCTCCAGCAATGATCTCACATTTTACAATGACGTATTTGAGTTCGACAGCCGATTTTTCAGTGGTTTCCACTGATTAGATTGTGGTCTGAACAGACGCACTATCCTGTTTGTAACATTACTATCAGTGAGCTAGAAAAGATGGAGCACTTAAGAGGAAGTAAACATAATATGGAGCCTTAACTATGTATGCATTACAGAGAAAAATTGATTTTCTCAGTAATGCATCTATAAAGTTCAGCAGCAGACAGGAAGAAATTACACCAAATCCAACACAGGCAATACTTATTCCATCTGATTTACGAGATAGAGAGGCCAGAAAGACAGACGGACCTCACAGTGGACTGATAAAAAAATTATTATCTGAGACAGTGAGAAAGAAAGCGAATGAAGAAGCGGGAAACAGATAACATACAATCAAGAAATGTGGTTGAATATGACTGAATGTAGACTCTGCTTTTATCGCATGATTGTAATATTGACTGTCGTCGAATAGAGTAAATGTTGACATTATAAATATCAAGCTGTACTAAATAATTTAAACTTAACTAAACAGCCAAGCAACGGCAACCACCTACAACATTCTAGCAACCACCAGGACACCCAGGTAACCATTAAGAGTGCTTTATAAATTACCAACCGCTTCACCTTTCATTACCTTACCCCAACACCATATCCCTAGCAACAAGTAAACACCCTACCAGCCATCCAGCGAACGCTAACCACCCCAGCAACATCCCAAATACCCTAGCAACCACCATAATGCCTTAACAAATGCTTAAAAGACTCCAGCAACTACCAAAAAAACTGAAGCAACCATAAAGAAGACCAACAAGAATTAGTACATACTAGACTTTCAGAAAATCTATTCTACATCCAGAGAAGAACATATTTATGTTTCTTATTTGGAAGTCAATAATCGCAATAATAATCAAATTATGGTGATTTTGAGCATATGATGTTATTTTTATTTTCTTTGCGCAAAAACAGTATTCTCGTAGCGTCGCAAAACTGAAGCTGAGCCACCGATGTCACATAGACTTTTTTTTACAGATGCTTTTATCACCTTTCTGGATCTGGGATCATTTCAGTTGAGTTTCTGTCTTAGATAGTTACATGGCTCTCTGATTTCATCACAAATATCTTTATTTGTGTTCTGAAGATTAACGAAGGTCTTATGGGTTTGGAACGACACAAGGTTGAGTAATTAATGATAGAATTAAACTATCCTTTTAAATGATCACTCACTCATGTTACTTGGGTTATAACAACTTACTAAACTAAGTACATCACATTAAAAATAAAACATTAATGCATATGTAAAGACACTACGGTTTGACGTCACACACTCCTGCAGCTGTTCTTCATACTGCTTGACATCTGTTCCAATAAAAACACGACCAAACGACTGAAGGAGAGAGTCAACAAATAAAGACACATTAAAGTGTCTCCTTATCACAAGTCAAACATTGCATTGATAAAAGTTTTTTTTTCTTTTGAATTATTATTATTAGCATTGAGCGTTTAAATCCACTTCACTTAAAAAATAAATCTGATCCTATCCTGTGTAACCCTAGCTTTTCTGCATAGAATCTGATACTCTGGGAACACTGGTCAACTTAACTACAAGGATTCTATTAAACCAGTTTCTTTCATTGCTCAAATGTGATTTATATGGAGATCAGATATAAGCACAAGAAGCAACATGTTTTATTAAGGACATGAGCCACAAACAATAACTCACGAGAGAGAGAGAAAAGCACAAACAAATAGAGGTTTTAGCTGTCAGACAAATTGACAAATTGTAGTTGCACAACAGCGTTAATTTAAGAAATACTGTATTTTATATATATATATATATATATATATATATATATATATACATATAAATATTTTTTTATTGTGCGTGTTTATCTACACACTTGCTCTGTGATCAAAAGTGAACAGAACAACCAATTTATTCTTATTCCTGAACTAATGTAATTTGTGTCAAAGGTTAATTTTGTTTAGTCTGCAGTTTTAAGCTAAATACCCCAATCCCCGGTGGAACCCCCGGCAGGACATTTTAATAGCTATTTTTCGTCAGGAATGTGATTGGGCTAGTTTTGAATACCAGTAGGGCTGTTTTGTTACGTAGACCTGGCAACCTTACATTGGAACTTACCATGTGATTGCGACACAAATTAAGCATTATTATTTTGAGTGTAGCATTTCATCAAATGAAAAAAATGAAACGTTAATATTTTTAGCGTGTTAATTAAGAATGAATTATTGAATGTCCTATTACTGTAGCTACGTATTCATTTTTAACGCCTACTGGATTGCATTTATTTTGTGGAATATATATATATATATATATATATATATATACACACATCTAAAAGTACTTTTTAAATGCAATAAGTATTATTTTAACTGAATTTATTCATCACTTTGCATTTTTTATTCTGTTTACTAATGCAATTTTATTTATTATTTTGTGCTTATAATCTTATTCTAGCTATTTAAGTGTCAGAAATGCATTTTATAAATTGCTAAAAGTACTTAAATAATCATTAACACACCTGTTCATTTTTTTTACAGAGTAATCTGAACCGGAACAATTAACAACTTTAATTGTAACTTTAACTTTTAACTTGAGTCTTTAACTGCAGGGAAATGGCTATAGGGAAATGGCTGTAGGGAATGGCCTTTCAGATGCAAATAATCTCACATTTAAGTCTTCCTGCAATTAATAGGTCACTATTTGGCCATGATACAACAGGTTTTGATATATTTACATTAGGAAACATGTACAATATCTTCATGGAACATGACCTTTACTTCGATTTTTGAATAATTTTGAGTGTTTCTAAAAATATACCCATGCTACTCATGACTGGTTTGTGCGTCAGAGTCACATATATGACACATAACATATAATAAATGTTGATGAGAATAAAAGTATATAACAAAGGCGTGTGTACTTAAACTGCACACATGCAAAATGTCAACCAACCATCAGATTGAAATTTCACAAGGATAGTCTTCAAACATGGGTGGGATTGGTGTGTGATCCCATAGATAAGGTAAATACATAGACGTTTTGTTTGAGAGTGTCAATTTTTACGAGTGGACTACTCACTCTGTTGGCTGGGTCGCCCACCAGAGCCCCCCGACGAACCGGGTCTGCTGGCGCTCTGCTGGGGCTCGCTGTTGGAGAACTGGGGGGCCAGCAGGGGCAGACGAGACCTGCCAGCACTGCCTGCGTCACTGTCAGGGGTGCGAGGAATCTTAGGCCGGCTTGCAAAGCCCACGTTCTGGCCACTAGAAAGGAAAGAATGAAAAAGTGCTACTAAGTTTACACTCGACATTTGCCTTCGTCCAGTGCTTAGAGTGACTAGCAGACTCATTTGAATTAATTTGCATTTGCTTCTCAATCACATATATCTAGTTAAAGGATTTGTAGACATTTTACTGTAACACAAAACCAAACTTAGAATAAAGAATATGGCTTTTAAGGCTCTGTTTTATGCATGTATATATTGTAGCTACAAATACAGAGAAAAACACGTTAGCTTAGTATAAAGCTAAATTGTGTGTGGAAATGTTTTAAAAAATGAGAAGAAAAATATACGATTTGTTACTTTCTGTATGATGCTAACAGTTTAAGTATTTATCATTTTCGAAACTGTTAAACTCAAATTATACTTAAGTTTGTATACTTAAGTTTGTTTCCCGAGCTTTTTTTCTTGTAACTCAGTTTCAAAGACCTGAACTGTGATAGAAACTCAGAATTGCTAGATGTTTTTCTGAATTTTGAGTTTACATCTCGCAAGTTCTTACAATTCTTACAACTGCTTGTTTATATAACATAACTTTTCACAATTTGCATTGGTTAAGTATTTGCATATTTGGTCCCTCAAATGCGAAGTCTACATTCCTAAATTAAATGTGCTATAGTGCCTCTTGTGGAAATGCTGAGAATGCAACAAATAATTAAGGCTGGTACACACTAGAACGATTATCACACACAAATATCGTCAGCGTTTTTTGCTTTTTTTTTGTTTTTTTGTTGTTGTTGTTTTCTCACATTGGCGCCCTTTCTTTAGTCACGAGGCATTAAACATCTGCGATATTCACACACAATAATCGCCCTGGTGTGTACAAGCCATTATACTGCATTATAAAGTGCATTCTGACACTGAGATGCAATATTACGTAAAAAAACATATCGCAATAATTTTAAGCATGCGGCAAGGGGCGTTCACACAAAATGAATACTTGCTTTAAAAAAACAAAAACAAATCCAGGGCAGAGTAAAAGCCCCTGTTCACAACGAATATCGTGCATGGATTTTGTCGACATTTAACGCCTCAGGAATAAACAAAGGGTGCCAATGTGTGCACACCAAAGCATAAATTGCGATGCCATTTAAAAAAACAACAACCTTGCCTTATGACCAATAAGATCGCTGCTTTTGTTAATGTGCCTGGAGCGGCTGAAGCTACAGTACATGGCTTGGTGGCGCTCAAGCACAAAACGGTCTTGCCGAGTATCAGAAGCATAAAAAGTTGTGCAGTGTCACTTTGTGTACCAGAGATTGTGTACATGTCCAGATCTAACTTGCACACCAAGTTTTTAGAATACTGTGCCACATGTAATACACTGAAAAGATATAAGATATTGCGTAGAACTCAAATGCATCTGTCTAATGTACATTAGTTTATATAAAACTCAATGTACCTTCACAAAACAATGCAATGATACTGAGCATGCATAGCTAGGGGCTGTGGAATAATACAAAAAATGCTACAAAAGATGCAAGACAAAAAACACTAGCACGGTGTTCAAACACATCCATCTAGTGCATGTTTTCACATAAATTCAGTGTGAATGGTGCCTTGTTTAAGTTTGCGCTGTTTTAGGCCTTGCAAAATACAAAAGAATTCAGTTCATTTGCTCAATTTGGCAGTTTTTGAGCAGAATGAGTTTAAAATGATAGGTTTATGCAAGAGCATGTAATGCACGTGTGTTCACAGGGTCACTACACCCACAGATCTCCAGGAGTCAGGTTGGACAGGGATTTGGGAAGGAAGGGACCTGAATCAGCCTATTGTTTAGCAGTTGTTTGATTCCCATGAAAAAGTCTGTCCTGTGGCATTGCTGACTCAAGGTTCGATGCCTCGCTCCCACCCCCAAATTCCTCTGGTCTCTCTCCAGCTTGCTACCTCTCAGAGCCAAGTTACAGCCTGTGACACGCTTGATAACACTGGATCCTGTGGACCTTTACATTTTAGATATGCCTTGCCACAGTGACCATGGAATGTCGCACCCGGATCCCGGACCTCTTGGTAACGTAACACAGATGTGGAAAATCCCGAGATGGCTAACGTTGGGGTAAAAATACATGTAAAGGACAGCAAACCTGTATGAGTGGCCGTTGGTGTTGTTTGGGCCTGGTGGAGGTACACGTCTTTCTGGGGACCCTGTGAGCCCTGATTCCACAGAGGAACGCCAGCATTCCGAATCGGTTACTGATTGGAGAAAGACCAAAAGTTGTCACACACACCTCACACACAGCTGACATCATTAACACACACGTGCCACTGTGAAGGACCTGAGAGCTTTTCACCTTCACGAGAAAACGCAAAGTGGTCTAGAAGAGATTACTGTTCGTAAGGAAACTGAATAAGAATAGTTGCTATGAGAAAAAGTCACTGTGAGAAAAATGATCAGGCACCCAATTATTTTGATTATACAATATAATTGCTATTGACATGGCTCATCCGATCAGACCAATCAGCAGTCTGTAGGACCAGAACCTATAAATCTATAAAAAGCTTTTTTGCACTGACTGCATTAACCAATAAAATATTACCAAAGTCATTTAAATGATAAAACATCCAGCCCTGTTACAAAGTCATCAGGCACTCCATTAACACGGTCAAACATTCAACCCTGTTGCCAGTAAAACAGTCACACATTTAGCCCCGTTACCAGTCATCTGAAAAAATGTAGTGTTCAGTCTTTACAAAAGTTATTCGCTAAAACACCAAACATTCAATCCTGTTATCATAGTCATTATGATCCCAAAAATCACTGAGTCAAAAGATTAAAGGAGTCATACAAAGCCGATTTTCCACTAGCTTATATGATACTTTAAGGTCTTAATGGAAAGTTTGTAATATTGTTTGTTTTAAAATTTCCCAAACATTTTCCCCCGTCAAAAACAGCTCTTTAGAAATCACTCTGTTCTGTGTACTTCCCCTTTAAATCTTCACGAGCTCCGCTGACCCCGCCCCTCTTTTCCAAGGGCACTCTCAGAGGATACGTAACATTAATCTTCCACAAGATTGATTTCACAACTTATTTTTATTACCTTAAAACAAGACTACTGGTGGATCTTTATCATTGTAGGGTGGTTATGTACACACTCCCAACAAACATTTCAGTCTAAACAGCTTGAAAAAGGGCACGTAGCACCGGATGACCCCTTTAAGTATTCAGCCCTGTTACCAAAGTCATTAAAACATCAAACTATCTTGTTATCCAAGTCATTTAAACAATCAAACACTCAGCCTAGCTAACAAAGTCATTAAAACAATCACATATTTAGCTCTGTTACGAAGGTTATTAAAACATCAAACATTCAATCCTGTTATTCAAATAATTAAAACAATCACATATTTAACCCTGCTACCAAAGTATCTAAAACATCAAAGATTCAGTTATCTTACCGAAGTCATTAAAACAATCAAACATTCAGTCCTGTTACTGTAGTTAAATAACCTGCAACTCTGCTTTTAAAATTAGACTAAAGATGAAATACTCAGCTATTACTAAAATTATTAAAAGTGATAAAACATTCAACTGTTACCAAATGTATAAAACAAATCAACAAAAAAACCAAACATACATAAGATACCACAACGACCAACGTTACGTTAACAAAAATATTTATTTTCCTCTTAATTTGTGGGAATTTTGATAACTATATCAACCATCCTGCTCAACTATGTTTGCTAATTTTATTCGTTGCATTTTTATTTAATCTTTTTAATCATCCAAATAATAGTTTCAAACTCTATTTACATAGCAGAGCTGAAAAAAATACATATCTGATACTAATTTAAAAACTAACTAACAAACAAAAAAAACTGCTTGAGGCAAACAAACAAATGATTACCACCAACATTTCAGAGGAAACAGGCTTTGTCTGATATCGTGCTTCCACGGTAGTGCTCTCAGACAAACCCTCGCCTGCAGGCACTGAAAACCACATCAAAGTGATTTCATCAGGCTGTGCATTTGGAACGGAAGTGAGAGGACCATGAAAGCACAGTCCAGGCTAAATTCTTCGGAAATTGAATCATTTCAGAAAAACATTGAATATTTATTAAAGATAGAACTGTGATTTCATCTTTATAAAGGGTTACAAAACGATGACATGGGGTAAAATTACATTTCAAAAAGCCCCAACTTTTAAGCTGAAATCAATGTGAAAGCAAGTGAAAAAGCAATTTATGTCATATATTTAAATACTTGCCAGCTGACGGTACACATACCTAATGTTTGGTGTATGGATTCCGCAGTGCTGGGACGGCTGCCGGTGCGAGTAGGTGGGCGGGAACTAAAGCGAGAAGGGGCGGGGCTATCATCACTTCTCTGTCGATTAACAGTGTAGACTCCATCACCACCAGCTCTGCAAAGACAAATACACAAACTCATATACCAGCATACACTGCCGTAACCAACATGCAAAGTTAGCAAATTCAGAAAACGTGAAGAATCTGTGACGGCAAACGATGGTTCCTCTAACCAGGAGAGAAAAAAAACAAATAAAATATATTAATATACAAATTTTAGCTATTTCCTCAGGCTTAAATGGCATCCATTCAATTTTGTCTACCCCAAGTACTTTGGCAATAGTAGTTTGTTGTCCAATTATTATATTTAGATAAATTTCAGCTCAAAAAAGTTCTCACCCAATCAAGGGCGTATTCACAATGTTGTGCTCTTTCATTCATGACATTTCACCAAGGTTAAAACAGTGTCACGCAACCAATTGTCTGATCACTGTTCCACACGTTTCTGTAGAAACAATGAGGATATGTTCAAGTATGGATGAAGCCTTGCATATCCTGCTTGCACATTAACATTATTTGACTTCAGGGCAGAACTATTGACTTCTCGCCAGTGTTGACAACAAAGACAAGGATGAATATAGACACATTTGCACATTGGCTGCAGTGTGTTGATAGTATCTTATTATGTAAGATGCCTCCAATGACAACACCTCAATTACAAAAAATGATACGTAATTTATGATGACTATACCAACAAGGGATCTAACTAGCACAACTGCAATTATTACAGAAAGACAGAGAGAGAATATTTAAGATGGTTTTAAACACCAAGTCGCTTGATTAAAAACACTTCATAGATTCCTTACGGATCTGGATTTGGAGGGAATCTATAAATCCATTCCACTATGATAAGTAATCATCAAGTAATGCTAAACTATATATATTTTTTTAAATTAAAGTGACAAACAAACAAGGTTTTTTTCCTGAAATTCGTTCGTTCTTACATGGTGTTCTTGTGGGAACTGGGTGTAACGGGCCGCTGGAGGGGCTCGTCTACGCTGCGAGATGACGGAGGGTATGATCTTTTCTTCATCTTCACCATATTGGTCATTATCTACAAAAGCACCGCAAACATAAATCACAATTTATAACAGTTCCTTTGGAAGGAATCATTCTTTTGAACCGATTGATTCTTATTGACTTGCATTTTATGAATCGTCAAAGACGATATATTTATCAGTTTTAACCTACATCAAATGAAGTTCCAGACCAGTTTCTTTCATCATATCATAAATATACCATAGAGGGATGATTTACCCCGAGATACTCTGTTGTCAGCAAAGATTCTCCACTGAGCTCTTTTGGCTGAGGTTGCAGGACTTCCTCTTTATCTAAATCTGCTTCCATAACATCTTCCTGTTAACAAGATCAAAGAATTAAAGGACTGAATTGTAAACTGACTTAAAACTGAGCAATAATCTTTCTCAGAAGACACTATATAAGTGAGTTACCTCATCGTCGTCGTCGTCATCCTCTTCATCATCTGACTCTGGTTCATGTTCAGGGACGTCCTCTGTATGTGTCAGAATCATAAAATGGATACAAAAGAACCAGTAAAATAATGACATAAATATGGGAAATAGACACGAAAGGCAGCAGGTATATTTCTGAAGAATATTCTGGCAATTCAGTGTACTTTAATGGTCAAAGAAAAAGAGGAAATCATAAAACTACAATAAAAGATGGTTAATTTGGTCACAGTGAGCAAGTTTATGATACTTTTATGGGGTTTTTCCATTTATTTTTAACCTGATAAATCTTCTAATTTCATTTCACTGAAAAAAAAAAAGTAACCAGGATGATCAAAAACTTTTTGTGTTGCATGCAGAAAAAAAGACGAGCTGTGTGCAGTAAATACTTTTAAACACTTTATTTAAAACATCTAAAACCAACCACTATATCATACTCTACACATAGACTAAAGTCTTAAAGACTTAAGAGATAAGAGGGAAAAAAGAAAAAGAAAAATACAAATAAAACACCTAGGGCCTGTTTCAGAAAGGAGGTTTAACCAACTCAGAGTTTAATCTTGAACACTTGAACTTGATTTACCCAGAAACTAAAAACTTGACTGAGTAGCGAGTACACCGCAACTCTAAAAAGCCATTATCAATGGAGCGCAGATACTACGAGTCACCATGCCAACATCTGAAAAAAAGAGATCTGCAATTTTTTCTCCAGCTGAACTTGATACGCTCATGCAAAGTTACAGCAAATATGAGCACATATTTAAAAATAAAAGCTAACATCACTGCATCGGCTAAACAGAGATAGCGTGGGAAAACATAGCTGCTCAAGTTTACATTAAAAGTATTTAAATATTTAAGTATAATAAAAAAAATAAGTAATGCAATGTGTGATGTTTATTGACTTTTGAAAAAGTGATTTCAGATGAAATTGCATTAAATGACATAAAATAGGCTACTGCATAGTTTCTACAACAAACCTGATAAAACAAGAATGCATATTAACCTAATGTTCAGTGGAAATGTTACATTTAAGGTTCCCTCGTTGATTAGTTTAAGATAACATTTCACAAATTGAGTTTTTAAAAGATTTAAAAGTGCACTTATGTGGTAGAGGTTGATATGACCTTTAGTGCTAAAAATAGTTTTAAAACAAGTAATAATCTCATTAATCTAGTTACAGTACATGTCCCTGTTGAAGGTCAGTGAATTGAAGCTAATTATTTGAAGCTAATATGAATATTATTTATTCATATTATTATAAGCTAATATTATTTTTTGCAGTAATATCTAAGGTAAAACTTAAAACTATGTTATTGAATGTAATTGTAATTGTCATGTAGGTGCAATCTTGCAGGTATTAAAAGAACATGGCAGCAGCTGAAAATGAAATTTAAAAACATAATTCAATCAGGTAAGGTTTGAGCATGTCAAGTTTTTTTTTAGTTTTTTTTTTTTACAAATACATACAGTAGCCTTACTCCGCATCCCAGATACAGAAAGCTTTCATTAGCAAAGAAACGTAAAGCTGCACATAGCTTGGATGTAAGAGCACGGCCACGATGGGTGATGTCAGTGATGTAAGAACAGAATAGATTACGGATATATGTAATTGATAGCAACGAAAAACTGTAACGCTCCAACAAAAATGTAACGTTATGGGGAAAAGACAAAAAAATCCACTCTGGGTCTCAAAATCCTTGCCCGACATAAATGTAATTCTTTTGGAATTAATACAGCCTCTTCATCTATGGGATCCTCCAAAAAAGGACGAGCCATTCTTGTAACTTTCTTCTCTGTTTGTGTCCAAAATCTGGGCATTGAATGACTAAGGCTAAGGCGAGAAATACCACTGCGTCTTTAAAAAAAGGGGAGGAGACCGACAGAAACTCTGAGTTTAGAGAATAAAACCTGCTTCCGACCAGATTAGGTTCACAAAGTAAGTTCGGAGTCAAAGTTACCTCTCTTTCAGAAACAGGCTTGAGTTACCCTGCTTTCTTGAGTTTGACAAACCTGCCATTTTGAAACGGAAAACCCAGAGTTTCCCTTATCTCAGGGTTAACATACTCTGAGTTTTCACTTCACCTCCTTTCTGAAACAGGCCCCTGCATATCCTCACAAACTGAGACTAAGGCTCCATTTATGCACCATTTGAGATCAAACTCAAGCAAGTTGCTGGTCATTTGAAAGAATCTATGCTCCACTCTTATTCTGGATTCCACCAAAGCAGTCTGCATTACTTCCAAATGGCTAATTTGGCCTGACCAATAGTGAAGTTTGCTACAGTGCACTGTTGTCTGTGCGCACTTGAATACCTATTTTATTAAAACCAAAGTTCCCAAGTAAACCTTCTATCAATGTTAATAAAGCACCCAATCTAAAACACTCAGTGAAAGCATGAAAAACAATGAATAGGATGATAACAGATGTATTATTTATTTCTTTTTCATTTTTAGGTGAACTATTTTTTAAGCTTTTTTCTTACCTGAGTTAAGCTGTTTGATGATGAATTCAATCTGCCTGTTGAGTTCAGGATTTTCTTCTTTACTGTAACAGCGTAAGATCTCCTCCATACTCTAAACGCAACAACAATATATTCACACTTTCTGTATTCTGTGATTGTAGTTGAGGAGCACAACAGTGACCCATAATGTTACCAATGCTAATTACTGATACATTTTGGAAACATCTAAAAACGAGCAACCCCAACTCATACCATTCTAAAGCCCTTAAAAACCATGAAGTAAAACCCTGAAAATGTCCCTTGATTAAGATGGTCCTGAAACTGCAAAAACAAACTAACGTGACTTACAACCGCATCAGGACACTGAAATACGCATTACAAAATTTGACCCAAATTAAAAAAAAAAAAAAACACAAAAAAGATACTTATCTAAATTATAAATAAGACGTATCATATCAACAGCACTGGCTGCCCAAAGAGCCACATCTACCCATACTGTAACCACAGAGCAACACTTCCTCGCCAGCTGCCTTAACTATCAAGACTATAGAAATACATTTTATCCAAAATTTGAAATACTTTGGGCAGACTTCAAAAAGTTAAACGAGAAAACAAATAAAATAGAAAAGAAATAAAATATTGTTTATAGAATTCCAAAATGTTGTTTTGTTCTACTTTTTAAATACATGCATGTTTTTGTTGCATATATATACATATATAAGTATTTGATCACCCTGTGATTTTTCAAGTTCTCTTACTTAGAAATCATCGAGGGGTCTACAGTTTTCAGCATAGGTGCATCTCCACTCTGAGAGACAGAAATCACATTGTATGATTTTTTTAACAATTTATTTTGGAATCACTGTGTCAAATAAATATTTGATCACTTGAGTCAAAAAATGTTAACATTTGTTAACAATTCCAAACAGTTCCTGTAGTTCTTCACCAGGTTTGCACACACTCCTCCACACAGATCTGCTCTAGT
>JAUMHI010000029.1:1847972-1869564 GCA_032359435.1 Enteromius unitaeniatus
GTTTATCAGTACATTACAGAAAATAATGAACTTTATCACAATATGCTAATTTTTTGAAAAGGACCTGTATACACACACACACACACACACACACACACACACACACAAATATTGGTTACCCATATCATTCTGTTTCCGTTTACTATTCTTTATTAAGATTTTTTTACTACCATTTTGAGGTAGTAGTACTTTTTTATTTGGAGGAAGAATATTTGGCAACCAATGCAATTCCTGTGTTTTTGGGTATGTCCCTTACAGCATGCCACAAATTCTCTCCACTGACATTAAGTTGTACGTAACCCAATATGTTCCTTTTATACAGTGTGCGTACAGAGTACATGCATAAGTATATATATAGCTGTGTATGCATGTTTTTATATGTTCATGGCAGACGGATGATATTATGTGTGCACATTCAGTGAAATACTTAACTGTGCTAACCATCAAAGAGAAGACAGGATGTTGTAACGGGTGCAGGATGAGTCGGTGGTTATGAAGATCCCACAAAACCTCTGGCCAGACACCACATCACCATGAAGAAAAAGCTGAAACTCATGTCTTACAACGTAAAAGGACGGAAGAATATGAACGCTGCATTCATCAAACATTATGAAGGCCATTTTAAAGAAGAAAGGCTGCAATCTGGAGACAAGTGATGTCAGATGTGAATTTCAAGTTTTGTATTATTAATACTTTTAATAAAAGACACTAGGACAATTCAAAGGCAAGACCTTCATGACCGAAGAGGCCTTGGAATGTGGCTTTTGTTTTGATATTTCCCAGTAAAATGATAATGATGTGCTTATAGCATCTGTTTCCAGTTGCCTGTCTACATTGAAGCTACAAGCAGCAGTTGATATTATTATTTCCCCAGAGTTATGTTGTGTCTTGGCAAGGTTAGATCTTTTATCTTTTACAATCTCACCCACTCAACAGAGGTCACATGCTCTTAACTCCACAATGCTTGCCGCCCATCCAGTCGTAATGGAGTTATTTTCAATAAAATGCAAGTTACTTTCTTCCTAAGTGCCCCGCAATTAATCAAACGTCAAATATATGGTAGTAAATTGTTCTTTATGTCTTTGTAAAATGGTTTGTAGGCCACTGCAGCAAGGACAACATTGGCCTTAGATCTGGGAGTTTTTCTAAATCATTTTATTCAAAGGAGTTAAAAAAAAAGAAGATCCATGAACCAAACTAAACAGCTTTGAAATTAATTATCACAGTAAAAATGTTTAATTAAAATAAAGCTTTGTAGCATGATTGTCAGATTTTTTCTATTCCATTGCTGAATATTTTAATGCTAATGCTAGTGAATGCTACTGAATGCACCTTTAACCGACTTAGAAGGCTATCTTATAACATAAATACTAGCTTTGAATAAGAATTTTAAGGTTGAGAAGCTGATGTTTGGGCTTCAATTTGAGGATTATCTTATGTGTCCAGTCATTAACAGGACAAACTATTCTATAGCCAACTGTAAACAGTTAATTACACTTCACCTTCTCACTGGTATCAGTGTAAAACTCTTAGACAATCAAGATAATCAACAGATGGCAGTGTTGTGCCTAACACAATTCTGGTATCAGTAGTACACAAAGAATAGTTAGTGCTGCTTTTGCTAGCCAAAGAACTATTGAATAAACTTAGACTGTGTTCTCACACATTGTACTGCTAGCATGGCAGCTACAGTACCTCACATTATTGGTTTGTAATTCGAAGACTGTTTTTTTCTGGTCTTTGTCATAAATACTTAGCTGTACTGGAGCTGCAGATTAGCATGAACGCTTTAGCACAGTTAGGATTCTCCTTACAGTGGAATGATGGTATTGTGGACTTAAGCGGGGGAGTCTGTTTATACACAAACCAATAAGATGTTGCTATGATACAAACCTTATTTCATGGACCTTGTTTTGGAGACTCTTATCACTTTAATCTGTCAGACAACTATAATTCAGTCATTCTAGTCACGCTTGAAGATATTTCACCACAAGCAACAACAATTGAAGCAGCACAGTGGCTAACGGCTCACTGATCTGTTTTCAACAAGCAATGTAAGAGCCTAATACTGAGAATATGATGAAAGACAAAGCTGCAAAGTTTCTGTTGCTGCTGTTTTAACAATATTATGGTGGTCCAAATCAGGCAGCTAATATAGGGATAAAGGAAACCTCAGTTTATTAAAATACCGTGAGCATTAATTACACTCAATATTAATAAGTTCATGGTAATATTTACTTTTGACAGTTTGAAGTGTTTATAGATAGCCTTCGACGTGTCTTTTCTTTTTTGTTTGGTTGTTGACATTATGTAAAGACAATTTCACTGAATATTTTAATATACCCTATCAATATTAATTAGGGACAAATTCCAGAGATTGAGTCTATAAACAGACAAGATGACAAAACAATAATCTTCCAACAATAATTTCACTTAAAATCTTATCAAAAGTGAGAGTTAAGAAACCAATTAGACCAGCGATTCTCAATTCCAGTCCTCACTGCTTTGCACATTTTGTATGTTTCTCTTGTAGCTTCAGATGTTTAAACGCATGCAAAGTGGACATCACTGGATACTCCGCCGATTCCTGTTCAAATCGAACTTAACTTATCGTCTGCACTTTTAAAAGTCATATTCTGATTAGCTGGTATTGGACGTGACTTATGACCAGGTATGGTTTCCCATACTTGGAATTTGTGCTCTGCATTTAACCCATCCAAGTGCACACACACAGCAGTGAGAAGTGAACAACTACACGAGCACACACACCCTGTGAACACACTCGCAGCAGTGGGCAGCCAGTGCTGCAGCACCTTGGGAGCA
Organism: Enteromius unitaeniatus; assembly: GCA_032359435.1. NCBI lineage: Eukaryota > Metazoa > Chordata > Actinopteri > Cypriniformes > Cyprinidae > Enteromius > Enteromius unitaeniatus. The sequence continues at coordinate 1,850,796 of JAUMHI010000029.1, forward strand.
GTTGGAACAGTGACTTGCTCAAGGGTCTGACCTCAGTTGTGGTACTGAAGGTGGTTATTCACCCCCCCCACCTACAATCCCTGCCAGACCTGGGACCCGCAACCTTTGGGTTACAGGTCCAATTTCTATCCGTCAGGCCACAACTGCCCCTGGTATTGTTTCTATTGATAATCAGCTAGAGAATAAAAAGCTCTGAACGTACTTCCCACTAAAAGTCATTATCTTATTCATGTGGACACCTGTACAGTACGTATTTTGTGTAATTGGCTCTGTTCCTGCTATAATCATCAAACTCAAACATCATAATTAGATGCATTTTTGGATTCCTCCCTCTGTAAATGTTCCTGTGCACAGGTAATCTGGGGTAAAAAGCAAATTTACATGGCTAAACACAGGGATATGGGCTAAAAGTGGGGCAGGGGTTTGTGGTGAAGAAATTGTGCAAACATCATGCAAATATTTACCCAGCTCAGTGTGCCTACAGGGCTAGTGGATCCTCAAAAATGGCATGCACCTTTTCCATCATCCTCCAGCACCTACCAAAATAGCAATTTTCGGTTCCCAGAACATTCTGGAATTGTTAATTTTTTGTTCTCCATTCAGAACAGAGCTTAGATGGTATTTTTTGGCAACCTGTAAATAAAACAATTGTTTTAAGTTATGCATGATAGTCCAGACAACATTCCCCTAACATTCCATCAATCTATACATTTTAGTAACCTTTTCTACAATGCTAAATCACTCTACAATTGTTACTACCTTGTTATTTATTTATATTTTGGTTTAATCAATAAAATACTAAAAGTTCATAGTAAATGAGCCTGTATTGTTGTTTCTTCAAAATAATATTACATTGCTGCTTACAAGTTTCGCTAGACTAGTGAAATGTTGAGTGAGTGGCACTAAAAGCATGTTCAAACAGAAAAACTTTAATTTATACTATTTATTATGTTAGTTGTGATACATATCATGGCAGTTTGAAAGTGAAATTTTCAGTATGTGCTGCTAAATGGAATGCTCTATTGCATTATCATAAAACCTAACCTAAAAAATGATCATTAACTTAACCAATATTGTCAACGAAAGTAAATGTTAAATACAATTTTTTTTTTAAAGAAACCATGTTGTTTTAGCTTGCTTCTACTCTATTTTCCATCACAAGTCACGTTTTGACTAATACCTGAAGACTTCAAGACTTCACATCAAAGGTTTAATGCAGTACCGGGTGCAATGCTGAGCAAGTTTACCACATTAGAAAAGCCATATACACTGCTTATAATGCTATGTAACAATGAGAATGATGACAAATGAACACAAAGTGTTTTGTGGCCATAAAAAATAGTTTTGCACAGACAACTGTGTGAAAATAAGACTTAAAAATAAGCCCCTATAATAATAATTTGTTATGGGTTGCTGGTGTTTTACTGTCACTATAGTAAATTCAAATTCAAATTTTATTCGTCACGTTCACATACATACACGGTACGACATGAAGTGAAATGTATTGCACAACTGCCTCAACAAATTGACACATTAAGAAAACAGTTAAGTAAAACAATTTAAGTAAAAGTAAAACAGCAAAATAGAAGTTGAATATGAAAATAAGTACAGTAGATAAATATAATAATATAATTTAAATAAAAATAACATAGAATAAAAAGAGAATAGAAGTAGAATAGAATATGATATGACTATAAAAATAAACAATATAAGAAGTATATGTACACACAGCAAGACAACAAGAAGTATATCAGTGCAAGTGTACCGTGTGCTTTGCTGTGCAGTGCAGAATAATAGTGAAGTGGGTAAGGAGGCATCCTGGGGATAAATGGTATGTAAATTCCACTCATTTATCCCCAAGTAGGCTTCTCCCAACTGCAAATGAGTAGTGCAAATTGAAGTACAGATTGTGTGGAGTGAAAGTGAAAGTTCAGTGTCCAAAGTGAGTGCAAAAAAAAACGTGGATGTGCAAAATGGATCAGTACTGTGTGATTGAGAGACTGTATCGCCTGCGGGAAGAAGCTCCTCCTCAGTCTCTCTGTGTTGGCCTTCAAGGAGCAGAATCGCTTTCCTGACCTCATCAGAGAGAACAGTCCATTGTTGGGATGGCTATATAGTATGCAATACATTTTATGTACATTTTTGGACATTTTATTTCAACCACATCATTGCATTTTATTAGGTCAAATTTACAACTATCAAAATATTTATTTAGCTTATAAAATACTGAAAGAAAGTTTGAAAGACTTTATGTAGATTTGTTTTGTGAAAAATATTTTAGCTGCCTTTATAAACGATTTCCTGAATTTAGACAATTCATTTGTATCACTTCATTCTGTAATCCAACGTTATATGTAGGCCATTTTTCAGTGTATATTAGGAAAAAAATATTCTCTCTATTGGTGGTGTGCCTTTTCAGTCACCTTGTTTTATTTTAATGTTTGTGTTAATGGCTTTGGGAGCCAGTTTTTGGCCATTGTTGGACACAGATTGATGGACTCCACTCATGCGTTGGTGCAAAACCAAACATGATGTCAAACCGTCTGATTCCAGGTGCAACCAGTACAAAAGAGTCTGCCATGACTGACCACACATTCATAAATACTTTACACTTGCTAAATTTATCTCTCCAAAGTCATGTTAGGTCATGTGTGTCATATTCAGATGTTTTTGGCTTTATTCACCATTCACCTTTCCGTGGTCCGTTGAAACCCCTTTGGCTTGTTAATAATGTGTTACCATGCATCTGAAAACTGAGAGAATGGCACCCATAGCAAAAAATCAACAATCCTTTTTATGTAATTTAGCACAGTCATGGATTAGTCATATCCAGGCGGATTTATGAACTGCTACTTTCATCTATATCCAAGTCTTGTCTCTTTTAAAAGAATCTTGGTATTTGATTTGAAAGCCCCATATGTTAAACACATTGTAATTGCACATTGTTTTGAAGTCGATAAGTATGAGAACATAAATTTGTCTCAACGGCATTGACTAAGTTGTTGTCCGTCCAAATCCTTCCATGCTGAGATGTCGTGGCTTTCTTAAACCACTATAATGTGGGCTCTGACCGTAGGAGACCATATAATTTGACAGTTTCCTATTGTTACCAGTCTGTTGCTAGTCTAGGTCATGTGTTCATTTAGGGCACATCTGGTTCACCCAAAAGGACAGTCAAGTCTTTAGTCTTGGGATCTAGAAACCGCACAATGAAACCAAGAGTGTTTAAGGAACGTTCAGAAGTGTGCACTTTTAAAAACTCTTTTTGAGTCACGGATAATAAGAAAAGTAGAATAACTTTCAAAACAACATGTCAGACTAAAAATATTCCCTCAAATGTTGTACTAATGCAGTGGTCTTAACAATTTCAGATTAAACAATGGCCTTCATGGTCACGCACATGTGGTCGTCATTGCAAGACTGCAAGTACATTTGGGACAGCTGATTTCCAAACTCCCAGCATGCATTGCAGCACTGATAAATTATGTGGTTAGGGTTTTAAACTTACTATTATACTGTTTGATGGCTTTATTTATGCTGTGTCTTTCCTTTGCAAGATATTTTCCTTCCACAAAGGCTAAATTCAATTTACTTTATAATGCATGAATGAAGCGATATGTACAGGATTTCAACTGGAATTTCATTCATAATTTGGAATCCTACAAGAGCATATACAACACAAATAAAATGTTATGTTTTGTATAAAATAACAGTGGCTTAAATATATAGACAAGGCTTCACCAAACAAATAAATCTTTTGACTCTTACAGGCAAAAATCTGTAGAAGTAAATTCATGAGTACTTAAAAGATTTCTCTGAGCCAGATTTTATTAATAGAACACTATTAATTATTGGTATAATATAATAAAAAGCTGCCAAATGATTAATCGCATTCAAAATAAATGTTCAGCAAAACTGTTAAAATGCTACAGTAAAAACCTATTAAATGGTTTACAGTAAAATCTGTAAATTGACGTTCCCAGAATTCCCTGCGTTGCATTTCAAATTTTGTTTGAATTCGATGTTTTTTCTTAGTTTTTTTAATCAGTTATGTTTATAAGGTTTGTATGTTACATTTTAGGTTGTTGAATTAATTTCATTTTAATGAGTTTCACCATGATGGTGTTTAGCGTTAGAGCACCTTCTATATATGTTACTATTTAAAAGATTCTTGTGATGGGCTTTGGTTCATCATGTGACTGTCTCATTACAACCTTCATTTGGTGCTTATCAGTGTATTTCAGTACTTTAATAGGTCGGTATTGTTACGAGGCGGTCCTCTGTGGCGCTGTCCAACCGCCATCAGCGGGAACCTTCCGCGCAATACTAGATTCCGCCCGGACCTCTTCTCGCCGAACACCTCACGGAACTTCTGGCCCAGGTGTTCGGCATTATCCACAGTATTTAAGGGACTCACGGACAGCAATACGATGCAAAGTTTTGATCGTCATCTCTTGTTGACTGATTCTTGCCTGAAACCCCGACCATTCGCCTGATTTATGGTACTGTCTTTGATCTGCCTTCTCTAACATGTCTGCTCCCGATGACCATCGCATGTATGACAATAAGATGAGTGTGACAATAAATCGTTGCAAATGGATCCACTGTCTGCTGGCCCATCATTACAGAAAACTTCGCCAAACCCGGATCCACCAATGTTGTTCAAAGTCATTCAAGAAGTCACACGCCAGGGCTCTATGTTGAATGCACATCACCAGCAGCTTGATAAGTTAACTCATTTGTCTGAGGAGATGGGCCAAACCTTGCAATCTGTGAATGCGTCCATTTAAGCACTGAGCGCCGCCATCACCTCCCAAGCAGCCAACGCTCCAGCAAGCAGCTCTGCCTCACCGACCACCAGCCCAACCTAGCACCAGTCACGCTGCAAAAGTTTTGCTCCCTGAGAAGTATGATGGTTCACCTGGAAAATGCAGTGGTTTTTTAATGCAATGTAATCTCTACATTACCCGTCAACCCGGCAGCTTTTAAGAGGACGACAGCAAGGTGTTGCTAGTGTGTTCCCTTCTGACTGGAAGAGCATTAGACTGGGACACAGCAATGTGGGAAGGACAGACCATGTCATTTCTGAGTTACGCAGAGTTCATACAGCGCTTTAAGGAGGTCTTTGATCATGCTACCAATGGACGCGAGCCCAGCGAGGAGATCCTTAGTTTGAAACAGGCAACCACCTCGGCCGCCGAATTCACCTTGCAATTCCGCACCCTCGCTGCACGTACTGAATGGCAACCAGAACCCCTCAAGGCTCTCTACCACAAGGTGCTCTCCCGTGAACTCCAGTCGGAACTTGCCTGTCGGAACTTGCCTGTCGCAACGAGGGAAAGTTTATGCAGTTTATGGAGCTGGCAATCCAGTTAGATAATCTGATTCGCTCCAGACGTGCACATCCATTCCCATCCTCACGGCCGTTCACCTCACTCCCCTCACTACGAGGCCCAGAACCTATGAGGATTGGGAAAACGCACCTGACTGAGGATGAACGCAGTAAGAGGATAAGGGCACACTCTGCCCTCTGTGTATCACAACCTCCAAGAGGCTTTTGGCAAAGCAAAAGCCACCCACCTACCACCACACCACCGACTGTGCAGTGGAACTTCTTCCAGGCGCAGTTCCTCCTAAAGGCCGTGTCCTCCCACTGTCCAAACCCGAAACTGAGTGCATGAGAAACTACATTCAGGAGGAACTGCCTAAGGGCTTCACTCGACCCTCAACATCCCCTGCATCCGTGGGCTTCTTCTTCGTGAAGAAAAAAGACGGAACTCTCAGGCCCTAGATCGACTATTGTGGGCTAAACGAAGTCATGGTCATGTACCGATATCCTCTCCCTATTGTCCCAGCTGCTCTTGAGCAACTCCACAGGGCACGCTACTTCACCAAGCTCGACCTGAGAAGTGCTTATAATCTCATCCGAATACGAGAGGGGGACGAGTGGAAGACGGCCTTTTCCACCACAACAGGGCACTATGAGTATCAGGTTATGCCGTTCGGTCTTTCTAACAGTCCCTCTGTATATCAGTCATTAGTCAACGACATCTTTCGGGATGAGCTGAACCGAACAGTAATAGTGTACATAGATGACATCCTTATCTATTCAGAAACCTTACCCGAGCACATTCAGCATGTCCCCAATATCCTACAACGTCTAATCAAGCATCAGCTCTACGCCAAACTGACTAAGTGCGAGTTTCACCAGACCCAGGTCGCCTTTCTTGGATACATCATCAGTCATGAGGGAGTCAAGATGGATGAGAGCAAGGTTCCATCCGTATTACAATGGCCTCAGCCCAGGACTATCAAGGAGCTCCAACGATTCTTGGGGTTCACCAATTTCTACCGCTGTTTCATTAAGAACTTCAGCCAGGTGGCAGCACCCCTTACCACCATGACCAAGAAAGGACCTACCACTCTCTGCTGTAATCCATAAAGCAAACAGCCTTTTAAAAACCTTAAGGCCCTATTCACCACTACTCCCATTCTGCAGCATCCAGACCCTGAAAAGGAGTTTGTAGTGGAAGTGGACGCGTCCAACACCGGTATTGGGGCAGTCTTATCACAACGACATGGCAACCCAGGCAAAATGTACCCCTGTGCCTTCTTTTCCCGTAAACTTACCTCAGCAGAGTGAAATTATGATGTTGGTGATCGGGAACTACTCGCCATGAAGGTCGCCTAGGAGTGGCGCCATTGGCTTGAGGGATCAACCTTACCATTTCTGGTTCTCACAGATCATTGGAACTTGGAGGGTATTCGAGGGGTGAAAAGGCTAAATTCCAGGCAAGCCAGATGGTCATTGTTTTTCACTCGATTTGACAAAACGACTCCGACTTCCAACCTCCTGAGCATATTATCCCACCACCACACATCGTAGCACTGATTAGGTGGGACATCATGACAGAGATCAAGGAAGCCTTGACCCGAGAGCCCGCTCCACCAGAATGCCCTCCTGACCGGACATGTCCCTGAACCCCTGAGACAGAGATCACTGCATCAAATTCATGACCTCCCCAGCTCTGGTCATCCAGGCATCACCGCATCTACAATACTGGTGAGCAAGAGGTTCTGGTGGCCTTCTCTTCCATCCGATGTCATACAGTTCGTCCATCATTGTACCACCTGCAACATAAGCAAAAGCGCCTTAACCAGGAACTCACCAGATTCCTCCGCTCTTACTGCCATGCCCATCAGGAGACATGAAGCCAGTACCTATTATGGGCAGAATACGCCCAGAACTCTCTATGCAAGACTTCAACAGGGATGAACCCCTTCAAGTGCATCCTGGGCTTTCAGCCACCCCTGTTCCCATGGTCAGGAGAACCGTCCAATTTACTTACCTTGGATCACTGGCTTCATAATAGTGAGGAGACCTGGAACCAGGCACATGTGCATCTCCAACGGGCGATTTGTCGCACCTCGGAGCAGGCGGATCGTCTGCGACGTCCCAATCCAGCCTATGAACCGTGTCAGTAGGTATGGCTCTCAACCAAGGACCTCCGCCTTCAGAGATCCTGCCGTAAACTCAATCCCAGGTACGTGGGTCCCTTCCAAATAGACCGTCAAATTACACCTGTGTCTTTCCGTTTGATTCTGCCATCTAAATACCATATCTCACCCACATGCCATGTGTCTCTGTTAAAGCCCGCTGGAAGGACAGAGGAGCCTAGAGGAGGAAGCCGACCTGGAGGTTCCCCCCCCCGATCATCGATGGAGAGGTATGCTATAGAGTCCACGAGATCCTGGACTCTAGGTGTCGGGGCTCTCAACTACAATATCTGGTAAACTGGGAAGGCTATGGACCAGAGGAGAGGTCCTGGGTCAACGCTCGGGACATCCTGGATTCTACCCTAACCGAGCGCTTCCACAACAACCACCCGGAAAAGCCAACTCCACGACCCCGTGGTCGACCCCCGACGCCCCTTTCGCTTCAGGAGCCGCTCGCAGGGGTGGTGGGGGTGGGGCTCTGTTACGAGGATATACCCCTTCCCCGGAATACTAGTTTCCGCCCGGATCTCTTTTCGCCGAACGCCTCGCAGAACTTCCGGCCCAGTTGTTCGACATTATTCACAGTATTTAAGGGACTCACGGACAGCAACACAACGCAAAGTTTTGATCGTCATAGACAACTCTGAGCGTTTTTGCATTACCTTTCGGACTGCTTTGTTTATTCACCTGGATTGTTTATTTCGTCTTTGAACCTTGCCTGTTGCCCCGAACTTTCGCCTGGACCTGGACTGTGATTATTGCTTGTTGCCCTGAAACCTTGCCTGGACTCTTATTGACTGATTCTTGCCTGAAACCCCGACCAATCGCCTGATTTACGGTACTGTCTTTGCTCTGCCTTCTCTAACATGTCTGCTCCCGATGACCATCGCATGTATGACTATGAGTGTGACAATAAACCATTGCAAATGGATCCACTGTCTGCTGGCCCATCATTACAGGTAGATTACAATTATCAGTTAGTGAAACTAAGAAATTTAACTGTAAATTAAACTGTAAATCCGTTGTTACTGTATTTTTTATGGTAGAATTCCAGCAACCACAGCTGACAGTTTTTTACCATAATTTTTACATTTATTTTATTTTTTTTACAGTGTATAAATATTTAATGTAATAAACATATTTTCACATTCTTAAATATACAAATGAATGTGTTTGTATTCGTACATACATAAAATTGTTTGCATAATATAGGTGTGTGTTAAGAATATATATATTTTTTATGCGATTAAATTATAATTAATCAGTATAATATAATAGGGGCAGTCGTGGTAATGGATAGGGAGTTGGACTTATAACCCAAAGGTTGTGGGTTCGAGTCCCATGTCCGGCAGGGATTGTGGGTGGGGTGTGAGTGAATAACAGCGCTCTCTCCACCTTCAATACCACAACTGAGGTGAGACCCTTGAGCAAGGCACTGCTCCGTGTGTGTGTTCACGATGTGTGTGTGTGTGTGTGTGCATGGTTGTTCACTTCTCACTGCTGTGTGTGTGCACTTGGATGGGTTAAATGCAGAGCAAAAATTCCTAGTATGGGAAACCATACCTGGCCACACTTTTTGAAAGTTTACAGTTAATAAGAAATACAGTTAATCAAAAGTAATAATAAAGAAATCCATGTTAGTGATAAGAGATTTCTCTCAAAAACTTTCTATTTACTTTAGTAATAGAAAGTAGTGCTATTTACTTTAAGAATTAAGTACTTTGAAGTGAACTTAAAGAATTTTGTCAAAGCACAAGGCATTCCTCTCCATATCCTTTACAGTCAGACATTCTCTCCAGTTTCTGATATTTCATGCTTTTTGTGGATACCGGACGCAGCATGAGAAACTTCCCGATGCATCCAGACAGAAAATGACCCGAGCTTCAGCTGCACGTCTGCAAAGTGATGAAAGTCTCTTGTCTCTTCCGGGCTTACATTAAGTCGGTCACTACACACATGCACACCATGAATCCCGCCACTTAGCCTGGAGATTACAGGACTATCCTAGCGGAAGGGAAAATGACTGTGAGGCTGGAGGTCAAACGGAAAGTAATAGATCAATAGCTCTGCACTGCGGCCCAGTGTTTTATTTGGAGATGATTTCATCCCTTGGGCTCCTCCGCTAATTTCTCCCTGGTCGTTAATTTTCGTAAAGCCTTCCATCCGTTCCACTATAAGCGGGTCTTATGGATAGCATAGCTTGAATGCGTTGAGCCACAATTAAAGTCAGGTAATGGATATCCCAATGAATCCCGAATCCAGTAATGGACTAAAGTGATCTTTAGAGGCCAAGCTGGGTCACCCTTGTGAATATGAAGTGCACTTTAGCATACTTTTAATAAGAGAAAATAATATACAGAGTGTAACACTTAAGTGCATGTTAGTTGCAATCAAATCACAATTTATATAAAATACATTCATAATGATGTTAGTTGGACTTAGGATTGCTTTCTGACCCAATTAAGCAGTTGTAATTTCTTTTGATCATGCTTTAGCTAATACTTTTTAAGTTGACCAATTTAAACATATTTAAATCCATGCCACAAATTATTCGGCACAAATGCCTTAAACCATGAATGCTTAGTGGGCCTAAAATTTGTAACCAGATTTCCTATGCGTGTTCCTTTTAGTGCCTTTCTCACGACACCATTGTTAACAAAGACTACAATGAACGCTTGGCTGCGTGTCCTTGAGAGTGTGTACTATCTTTAACATTGGTGCATTGTCCAATTTTGACTCATTTTCCGCTTCATGATTTAGTTTAGTCATGGTCGCATTGACAAAATATCCTTTTCTGGATATTTTCTTAGGTGCAGTGTCATATGTTTTTGGATGTAAAACCATTTTGGCAGAAAGCACTTTCCTTATTCTTGGGAAGAAGCCCTCAAGGGATAGTCAAAAATGAATATTTGCTGAAAATGTGTTCACCCTCAGGCTACCCAAGATGTAGATGAGTTTGTTTCTTTGTATGTAGAAATGTAGCATTAAATCACTTGCACATCACAATGGATGTGAATGGGTGCTGTCAGAATGAGAGTCCAAATCACTTTTGACCAAAATACACCTCCATAGTCTATAATAATGCTTTCTTCACTGTACAGTTCGTTTTCTGTTGTTCATTCGTATCAAAACCTACCAACATATTAGTTTACAGCTGTTTTGGATGGTGTTTACTTGTAAATGGTTAAGAACTATGCATATGTCTCACCTGAGTTACTTTTCACAGGAGAGACCAAAATAATGGATTATGGAGTCATATTTTGGCCAAAAGCAACCATTTAAAATGTCTAAATGATGGGTTTGTTTCTTACAAACACACAGCCTTTCTATTTAACTGATGGACTGGAGTGATGTGGAATATTGAGGATTATAGTGATGTTTTTATCATCTGTTTGGACACTCATTCTGACGTCACCCATTCAAATCCATTGGTGAGCAAGTGATGCAATGCTACATTTCTCCAAATCTGACAAATTCACCAACTCATCTACATCTTTGATGTGCTGAAGATGAATACATTTTTTAGTGAACTATTCCTTTACATAATATGAATTTCATTCTGATTACCAGTCCAATCTAGCATGTTGCTTTTCCAATGCTTTTTGTTTAAGTTGTGACTCTGACTTGTGCTGTTCTGCTTATAAGAACTGGCATGAATTATTCTCTGGCTTGTTTTCTTGCTAACAAATATTCTGTGTTGTGTGAAATTTCCTAACAGCTGGAGGTTCAGTGTCTGCGGTCTGTGTTTGGAGTCAAACCTGAGGAACAGATTGTTCACACAAAATCAAAAATAAAGTAAAATAAATTAATATGACAAGGTATTCCGAATGTTACTACAACAAACAGTAATGTTTTTATATTTGCCGATAACTCAAGGCGTCTTTAGTTTCATTACATTACATCTAGTTGATTTAAAAAAAAAAAACTGTGTTTATTAATATTTATTTATATTAGACATTTTAATGATTTAATTCTGTTTAATGTCTGTTATACGGTTATATTTTAGTCACAGACAAAAGCACAGACATTAAACAGCTTGAAAGTTAAAATATCAGGCCAACAAGAAGTAATCCTTCGGGCCCAAGCTGGAACTCTGGAGTGAAACAGAAAAAATACTAATTTGGGGGGAAAGTCCAAACGCGGATTTGCACACCAAATAAGGTTAGTGAACTTTCTTCTGGTTGCACATACTGTGTATCAGCAGGGAAATGCAATATCACCCCAGGTAGAAAAATACTGCTTTTAATGAAAACAAGAGGAAGACATGAGAGTTAACTGAAATTTTGGATGCAACAATAACAAAGGCCTAGTTCACAAACTCCTCTCTGTTTGCTTAATTTATTGGTGTCATCACAGGAAGTTGAAAGGTTGAAACTACAGCAATGTGAAACCCAAGAGGAAGCTATGTTTCCTGCAAGAAAAAAGTCGCACTTACCTCCCGTGAAAAATGAGCAGAAGAAAGGTCGGCTTCCTGATTTAAATCAATGAATAACTCTACAAAAGGAATAATATTTTGATATAAAACATGTTATTCAGGAAATGGTTTACAGACAGCCTTCGGCTAATCCTGCTGTGCCGTAGCTTTGGAAGACTCTATATATCAGATGAAATCTTAACGGGAAAAAGACACAGCGCCCACAAAAACGTGCAAGAACGTGTTGGTTGCCAAACAAACTGGAGTGTGGAGATGTGACCTTCCACACCATGAGCGGGACGTCCCGTGTGCTCTTGTGGCCTCCAGTGGAAATGTTAGGAAAACTGGCTTTCAGCAGCTCTGACTGATCCCCGAGCTTTTTCAAAGACACAGAATAACTTGTACTTAAAAGTGAAGTGCCCATTTTTTGTGTTAAAAATGTGCTTGATCTATCTATCCATCCATCGTCTGTCTCTCCAATTGTTATCCATCCATCTGTCCTTCCATTCATCCATCCGCCCATCCATCTTTCCAACTGATATCCAATCAATCCATCCATTCTGTTACAATTACACTTGGATACAGTGGTGTCCATTTATAGCTACAAATTTCATTTGTCAAAAGTGTATTTAAATATAATTTCATTTCATTTTTACCTGTCAATTCATTATCTATTGCATCATGTCGATATATCTTTTCCATTATATTTGATAAATGTGGTTTAAAAGTTATATTAAAACTGCTATGCAGTCCATTTTATGTTCTTATTACTTTTTTACATTATTTAACTTTTAAATGATTGGTACAGCTATGAAAAATAAATAGAACAATGTTTTAGAGGTTTTTATTACAACCCACATTTTGGCTTAGTCCAAAGTTTAGCTTAAAACACATAATATACCCATAAAAAACACTCCCTCAGCACTTGAGAACTTCATCCAAAGGCTGTTAGATAATAGAGAGTGACACGCAAGGTTGGAAGTGCACTGTTAGGCATTTTCTTATGTTCAGTCGTGCATGGATTAAACTTGATGAAGTCCCACGTTTGTCTGAGAACCAAAGTGCTTAATGGGTAAAACTGTAATGGGACTCAAATCAAGTGTGGCAGCTCATTTTTCCTGCTTTAATTTAAAGGTGCTTATTAATTAGGGCCTTATTTATTCAGCTGGGAACAGTTATGATTAAAATTGTAAAAAGGAAGTATCCTATATTGCAGATACAGCACCTTTATCCTGCTTATCAGGTCACAGCTAAAGATACTGGAGAACAGAGCATGATTAGTGAAACCTTTAAAAAATACTTAAAAACAATTGAAAAATAGATCTTCTAACGTCTTGGTTACGTATATAACCCTCCTTTCCTGATTGAGGGAACGGAGATGTTATGTCATGACGATAGACTGGGATCTTGTCTAGAGCCCTGATTCACTCTGCTTAAGAGAAAAAGCCAATGAAAATTGGCAAGTGGTTAAACAATCCTGTGCCACTTCCTTTTATCTGGGTATAAAGATGCGACAGGTGCAACCACTCATCAGATTTGCAGAGGAGCCGAGAACGAGTTCCAGCTCTAAGTGATGGTTTGAGGTTGTGACAAGGGGACATAACGTCTCTGTTCCCTCCATCAGGAAACAAGGGTTACATACGTAACCAAGATGTTCCCTTTCTGTCTGTCGACAGACCTTCTGCAAGAGGTGCTGCAACCTCTTGTATTTGTTGTTCAGTCTGGCAAGACAATGACCTTCTGAAATGGGCGCTACGGGGACCGCATCCTACCAACAGGAGGTAACATGTGGAACCCTAGTATGTATTGAAATGGGTGAAGCTCCTCTGGGGGGAGCTCCCCAGCGCTCTTGATGAATGTGAGCACTTTCTTAGCAGACAGGAACTTCAGCTCAGCTGACTCCAGCAGTTCAAAGGGACCTCCCTGAAGCCCAACCAGGACAACAAAGAGGTCCCAGGAGGGCACTAGGGGTGTAGAAGCAACCTTCAACCTTCTGGCACCCATCAGGAACCTTACAATAAGGTTGTGCTTTGCCAAAGACCGGCCGTCTACTGCATTGTGATGTGCTGCAATGGCAGCCACATGCACTTTCAAAGTGGAGAGCAACAGCCTATGCTCCAACCTTTTCTTCAGAAAGGAAAGCACTACATCTATTATGCATCTTCGTTGGTCTTCTCTGCAAGAAGAACACAAGCTTGTGAACAGACTCCACTTCAAAGCATAAGCTTGCCTCGTAGAGGATGCACTAGTTTGATTCATCGTGTCTACCACCGCTTGTGGCAAGCCACTTAAGTCTGCCTCGTCCATGAGCCACACGTGGAGATTTCAGTGATCTGAACTACAACTGACTCCAGTGGGGAAGATGGCGGGCGAACTGTGACATACGGCATGATTGTAGACCTCCCTGGTGGTTAATATACGATACAGTCGCAGTATTGTCCGAGCGGACCAATATGTACCTGTCTTGCAGCAGCAGCCGGAAATGCTGCAGTGCTAGATACACTGCCAACAGCTCTAGGCAATTGATGTGCCAAAGCAGACGGGGCCCTGTCCAGAGCCCTGAGGCTGCTTGCCTGTTGCATGTGGCACCACAGCCATGGAGACATCTGTTGTTACCACAACATGCCACGGCACTTCTTCTAAGGGCACCCCGGCCCATAGAAACACAAGGTCTGTCCATGGGCTGAAAGTGTGACGACAAGCCGGCGTCACTTGTTTTGTCCCCCTACGCCATGCCCATCTTGAGACTCTGGAGTGTAGCCAGTGCTGAAGTAGTCTCATATGAAGCAATCCGAGCAAGAGAGATGCGCTGTCATACTCACTCAATCTAACTCCACACCAAGAAAAGAGATTCTCTGCACAGGAGGGAGCTTGCACTTTTCCCAGTTGACCCAAAGCCCCAACTGGCTGAGGTCCTGAAGCACCAGGTCCCTGTGCTCGCACAACTTCTCTCATGACTTGGACAAAATGAGTCAGTTGTCAAGGTAGTTGAGGATTCTGACCTCCACTTCCCTCAGAGGGGCAAGGGCGCTCTCTGTGCCCTCCGTAAAGACCCGCGGAGAAAGGGGTTTCTGCATGAGCATTTTAAATGGAAACTTGTGCAGGGCCTGATTCAAAATGCGCAAGTCCAGGATCGATTGAAGTCCACAAAGTTCTTGGATGGAGGGACCGGCTCTATTACATCCTTTACCAGTAGGACAGCAATGTCCTCGCACAAGACAGGAGCGTTCCGAACTGTCTCTGAAGCCTAGAGAATGCCACTGAACCTGGAAGGACGCTGGACAAACTGGATTGCATAGCTGAGCCGAATCGTCTGAATAAGCCTCCAGACACCGAGCGAGTGGCATAATCAGAGTCACCGGCATTCCAAGGGGTGTGCAGCGATGAACAGTTGGACTAAGAGGTACAGAAAGCATAGCTTTCTGGTTGTCCACCGTCAGACTGTCTGTATCCCGTGAGGGACACGTGGGGAAGCGGTGCGTCCCCTACACACCGTCTCTTGACCACTGGTGAAAGGGGGCACTGTGGGCAAGAGTGAGAGAGCGGAGCATTGCTCACAGTCAACGCACGAGCATTGCTCTTTTGGTGATGTTATTGGTACCACAAACCCATGGAACAAAAATAGTTGTTGTCCTGCAACAACCCAGGGTCGGAGCCATCCGTGTGCAGCTCTCGACAGCGGCAAGAAACCAAGACCCCATCCATGAGAGAATGGAGAAAAAAAAACCTTGGGAGAAACCAGGCTTAGTTGGGGCCAGTTCTCTGGCCGGATGCCCAGCTCCTAATTTCCAGTTCAATATTAAGCACATGTCAGATTGTGCAAAGGACTTATAGTGTGTGTGCATCTGGTTCCGGGGATCTGTCCACAGGGCTCATCTAGGTGTTCCGGTCTCCGTTTAAGATCATCTCTTTTTGCTGATACACCATCTGATCTGGATATGGATTTGAATACATGTGTATTAGTGTGTTAGGTGTAGATCTAGATTTAAACCGACATAGTGTGCCTGCCTCCCAAACAGTATTAGGTAAATTGTTACAGAGTTTGGGAGAAAGATCTGCCAACTGCAGTAAATTTATCAAATGGTTTTGAGAACGCAGCAGGCATGGAGGACTATAATGTGATAAGAGCCCGCTCAAGTACTAAGGAGCTAAGCCATTTATAAGTCTTTATAAGTAATTAACAAGACTTTAAAATCTATACATTGTTTTAAAGGGAGCCAGTACAGTGGTGACAGAACCAAGCTAATATGTTCATACTTTCTGGTTCTAGTAAGGACTCTAACCGCCACTGTAGTTTTGTACCAGCTGTCTATTTATAAAGCGTGCAGAACAACCACCCAATAAAGTATTACAATAGTCTAACCTCAAGCTCATAACCACATGAATGAACATTTCTGCATTTGAGGTTGAGAGCATAGGTTGCAAGGTCTTTATACCCAGATAAAGGGAAATGATTCAGGATTGTTTAAGGCATTTTCTCTTAAGCAGTGCGAATCAGGGCACTAGGCAAGACTCCAGTTTGTCGTCATGACATAACTCATAGTGACTGACAGACAGGGAACCTATTTTACTTCTGTAATGTGAGGTATTTCAGCTGTTTGGATCATGAGGGTTTTTTATTAAATAACCATCCTTTTAGTCACCTTTTTACAATTTTCCAAATAGATTTCTGAATATCCTTCAAGAAAGATTTCATTTCTGTAATGTCTGGACGGATTTTTTTTTACTCCACATTGTCTGCAAACACAACAAAGTCTGTCATAAATAATATTGTTTGTTGGGAAAAGATTCTGTAGTTTTATTGAGGAGGACAAAAAAACACTGAGTAAAAGCATGAAGTCAGAAGCACTTTGATTGACTGCTGCTTTGGGAGGTTGAAAGTCAAGATGCACCTGGTATCAATTTGTAGCTCATATCGTTTTGTTTGTGCAATGCAGCATTATGGTGAGATAATCTATCTGCAGAATTTGGACAGAGTCCACTGCCTCCAGCACCTGCCTAAACTCTCATTTAAACCAAAATATTCTACATACTTCCACAAAACCAAATGACTTCAACCACATGTGTGAATAAGCTTTTTAGGACTTTTTGACACAGATGCTTGTATTTATTTAATTAATGAAAAAAAATCTATATATTGGAAAGCTTTATTGCGATATAAATATTTACATTTATTTAGTCTTAAAAAAATACAATGAGTGATACTAAATGACTCTAATATTTAGTATCAATGAGTGATATTAAATGACTCAAATATTTAATACAATGGTATTTACATGAAATATTATAGAAGAATGTTAAAAATTACCATGTTGTCTAGAAGTTGACCAATAGGGTTGGTTTAATGGCCAATGACCAACATAATACAGATACATATATATATATTATTGTACAGTATGTAAACAATACAAAGATGGAGAAATTAATGCTTAAATATGCATATTTTACACAATTTTGCTTAGATTTACACAAACCTACTTTAATTTCACAAAACACTAAGAATGTCAAATTTACATGATGTGATAATTATTCAAATTGATCTGCGTATTATTAAACATATCAATTTAATATTTTGTTTAAATCTGTTATTAAATTCTGTTATTTTTGTATAATTGAAAGTAACTATAGATTGTCGTATAGAGCGTAGAACAAAACAAAAGTGAACTACAAAGAAGATGGCACAACTATCAATCAATGCACATACTATTATACAGTAGTCCTGTAAAACTAGTCAATATTTACACAAGCACAACTGTACATGCACTATTCCACACCTTCCCAAGATTTCTGACTTTCACATATTAATGTATTTAGAACATTATTCTGACTGAAAGCATATCTGCTCATGTTGTGTGTGTCAGGAATCTGTTGATCTGATAGCAGCTTCCTGAAGCTGGTCTCTCCTCCAGTGAACAATTACTACATTAGCTGAACCAGACCGAACCCCACCGTCTGTGTAAGCGGCTCTGTCCAACGCTGTTATGCTGTACTTTGGCTTCCTGTAAGTAAGATTCAAAACTGCTGCTCTTCGAGAAATCTTTCCTCTACTCAAACTCAGTCACACAGTGCTCAAACTACAGTTAATGTTATTAAAGCCCAAACTTATCTTAGCGCCAATGAAAATAAGCTGTGGAGAACAATTATGCCTGGTACATGTTAGTTTAAGGCTTACACTGTCAGTCTTTCTGAGCGAGCAAAATTACAAATGAAAATTCTGTCATCATTTACACACCCTCATGTCATTCAAAACCAATTTGAATTTCTTCCATGGAACACAAAAGGAGATGTTTAGCGGCTGTCAAAAGGCTGTCAAGCTCTAAAAATGACATAAAAAGTACCATAAAAGTAAACCAAACTCATGCACTATTTCCAAGTGTCCTGAAGCCATATAGCTTGTGTGAATTACATATTGAAATGTAAAGCAATAATTCACCCACAAAATGTTTTACTCATTTACAAACCTTTTTTTTTTTTGTGTGTGTGTGTGTGTGTTCCAACATACTTGTCTTGTACTTGATACCTTTCTGGCGCCCAAACATTAGTAACCAATTGTTTTACTTTTCTTTTCGTTTTTGGGGTTTCCATTTTTAAGTCAAGTAAAGTTTGAAAGCTGACATTCACATTGAAATGTGGTCTAGCAGTTTGAATGCAGCATCAGCAGACAACCCGGGCTTGCTTCCTGTATCCAATAGATTTTTTTTTTTTTTTTTGCTTAAATAACAAGTAAAATAATTGTTTTGGGCAACCACCATTACACCCCATAACGTTACATTTTTGTTTAAGCGTTACAGTTTTTCGCTGCTATCAATTAAGTTACATATATCCATAATCTAATCCGTTCTCTACTCAGAGTTGATT
>JAUMHI010000029.1:1903830-1914144 GCA_032359435.1 Enteromius unitaeniatus
TATATATATATATATATATATATACACACACACACACACACACACATATATATATATATATATATATATATAATATATACACACACACACCATATATATATATATATATATATATATATAATATATACACACACACACCATATATATATATATATATATACACACACACACACACACACACACACTAAAAATCTTCTCACCCCTGTCAAACTTCTTCCCATCTGGATCAATATCCTTGACATCAAAGATATCCTCAAACAGAATTCCAGCCATTTACACACGAACTAAACTCTAAATGGAAAAGTTCTCGATTGGTGATTTATTTATCCTGGTAACAACCAAACAAGAGATTAACATTTGATATAAAACTCTGGTTAGGTTTTAAAACATACATGCATTCGTGTCGATAAAGCCTCATTCTAGACAGCATTCTATCAGCAGTTCACCAACAATTAAATAAACGATTTGTGCAAATATTACATACTTTCTCCAGATATAATGCGCGCAAGATCGTCCCAGTGAAAAATAGGAAATAGTGCAAAACCCAACAACTTTCTTCTCATTCAATACAAATATAAAACATGCCGCGAAACAATGTGCTTCACCTCTGGCCACGTGATCTACTACTACATCCGGGTCATGGCTCGTGTTCACGACAGCTAAGCACTGCATATATTTAATACTTTATAGCGAAGTAATATAAATAAATACAATTTAAATATTTATGCTTTTGTACGAATGTCTTTTTAACCCTATAAATGTATATATATATATATATATATAGACACAAGTCTGTTGTGTTTCTAGCTTTTTTCGTTTCAGAAGGCTTGAAAGACACCCGTATAATGAATTCCATTTAAGGTTGTAATAATTTCATGACATGTTTTTCCTGCTTGAAACTCTCTCCTGTCGAAACGTTTGACTCACATCAGAAACATCAACGTCCCAAACTACAAGCGACTACATTTAACCTCACGCAAAAAAACTACAAAGATTTTACGACACGTGTCTCCGACAACCGACGGTTCCGTCGCGGTCGCTAGGAGAAAGCGTCTTCCTCATGGTTACCGTCGCAGCGCTAGCAAAACAGCGTTTGTTTATTGATCTGAAATCGTCTCGAGTAGCGCATATATCTGCACGGATCGGACGGAAAACACATCAGATATGTCCAGCGACGGTTCTACGTGAAATATAGCCGGTGAGGCGAGTTCTGTTTCCACGTTAACTCGGTAAACTGGCTGCAGAGCACGTGCAGCGCTTTTAGCAGCATATATCAAGCGGCTTCACTCATTTCTGCATGAGCAGTTTGTTTTTTGAGAAGAAGAAAGAAGATCAAACGGCTCTCGGGTGACTTATTTGTAAAGCAAATGATGTGTTTTGTTGTGTTTGTGTCCCTCCTTAAGGGCTTACATGCAGCCTAGCGAGGCCACAATGCTGTGAACAACAGATATTTAGTATTTTATTATCTTGACGTCTCATCTTTTCTGTTACAGTACCCTAGTTTTAAAAGGAATGTACTTTTTTTTTTTCTAGATTGTGGATCAATGAGCTCCAGAAAATCTGAAAGGATGGGTGAGGATCTGGCAAGCGAAAGTGATCTGCTGTCAATGATCAACGAGGTGGGCTTACATACATGATTTAATAAGGTTTTTCACGCATGAGGACATGAGCTGATGTGTTATGTAACTATTTACAGTATCTGAAGTTTGCTGAGTTTGAAGAGACTGCCAAAATCTTTGAAAAGGAAGTCAAACGCAAAGGAAAACCTGTCCTCAAAAGTGCTGGACACTCACGGAGAGACTCCAAAATCATCGGCATTCACGTGAGACATTTATTAAACTATATAAAATTAAGATTAATAATTTTATTAATATTAAAATAACTTTCGCATTGCATAAGATCATTTTTTATATACGATTAGTCACCTTTAATGTCACTCTAACAGTGTCTCTTTAATTACCTTTCCTTTTTTTGGTAGCGTTATTACATTTTAAAATTGTAAAACCTTTTCAAAAGTAAGCGTTTTCGTCCATTTGATTTTGATGTGTATCATTTTTATTAAAATGCATAACAGAAGCGGTTTATCACAGATTAGCTTGCTTCATTAGGATTTTATTAAAAACATATCAATGCAAGTTTATTGGACGTTTATACCGTTTTGTAAGAATTGATACATTTTTATTATTTATATGTGCAATTTTAAATTGTTTATATAATTTCAGAAATATTATTTAATTATATCAAATGAGTTGTTAATTTAAATATTAATAAAACATTTATAACACAATGCATAAAAATTATAAAAAATAAACATAATGAAAGCTGTCATTACCAAACAGATCATTATTTGTGCATTTTCATTAATTATTTTTTTATTTATAAAGTGAAAAGCAACTAATAATATGCATTTTTTAAAGTGACTTGATCTTTATATGATTTACATTAATTATAATTTTGTCACCTACATTACATTTTATCGTGTCTATATATAATATAATATATAATATAATTAATATTTATTTATTTAATGTATTTATTTATTTGGTCCTTATCATTATTTGTCATTTTTATAATGATAATAATAATAATAATAAAGATTTAAAATGAGCTGAAAGTTAATGAATTACTTCTTAACCCCCCCAACAGGAGGATTTTCTCAGCTCTTTTAACGATGGCGACTATAAGGTATTCTCTGAGCTGTGGGCTAAAAGCATTCCTCCGGAGATTCGGGATTTTGATCCAGTAGCTCAGAAACTGGAATTCTACTTACAAGTACATTTTACAATATACCCGCTGAAATCACCCGTAGGAAGCCACGTAAGTACCCTTCACTGTTGGGAGTTTTAAATGAACCCAATAGACAACAATGCACGTATAATACTGTTTGACCAACAGATGTCCTCATAAAGTAAAATATTGAGGAAAACTCGCTCGGTCAGATACATGATTTGAGTCAGCATTTGACTGACATGGTACGAGCTTTCAGGCGAGATGCAAATGATGTTTTTTGTTGGATGTAAAACTATATTTGTGTAATACAGGATAAAGGAGAGTCTGAGAACAGGATCACTCATTTCAAGCACTATCTGGAGACCAGAGGGGCGGCTCTAAGCCAGACCACCGAATTCCTGCCCTTCTACGCCCTGCCGTTTGTGCCCAATCCCACAGCACACCCGTCTTTCCAAGAGCTCTTCCAGGTACAACACGCACCAAAACACCAGCTCAACCTAAAAACAAAAATCTATGCAAGTTCTTATACTAGGATGCGTTTTCTTATAGGTGCACCATATCGTAGCATTTTGAAAAAAATAGTATGGTTGTGTATGATAACCCTTAATGCAGAAGAGTTTTAACGTTGTTGATTTTACTGGATGATACTGAAGGATTCCTGGATGCCAGAGCTGAGGGAAAGGCTGGAGAAGTTTCTCTCGGTGACTCTGAAAGCGTCAAACACACCGAGGCTTCTGACTTTATATGTATCCTTTGAGGCATCGTTTGCATATCATCATTTGAAAACCCTTAGAAGAAATCACAAAGAAATGCTGAATATAAATAATAAAGAAATATATAATACAACTACTTCAGTTATTTATTATACAGCAAAAATATAATATAATTATTTACATAAATTTATATATACTGTGTGTGTGTGTGTGTTTATATAATTAGTGTTTAAATGATTAATGTGCCGTTTATTTATTTCTTAAATATATACGTTTTTATAAATATACAAAGTACACACACATTTATTATGTAAACAAAAACGTTTATTGTGGACGCAATTAAATATTTGACAGCACTAATATAAATAAAAGATGAAGATAAAAGCACGGCTAAAAATAAAACTACTTCATTTCAAAAGTGCATATACAGTATTTTTATAAAGCCATGTAAACGTGTTTGCATGTAAATATTTCTTCAACACATACATGTGTATATTTCCACATTTACATAATAAATATACACGGTACACACATTTATTATGTAGGTTCATCTTTTGAGGAAGGGATAATAACATAATAACAATATTATATATATATAACAAAATATATATATAATAACATCCTGCTGGTGTACATTATCCTGCTTACTACACAGCTTCTTGCCACAAAAGCAAATAAGTAGACACGAAACTTTGTGTCTTGTTGCTGTTTGTTCAGAGTTAAGTTAGGGAGTCAGTCCACTGCTCAAAACTAGTTTTTTCTGTACATGTAGAAATGAATTTTAAAGTCCTCCATTTTAACACGTGGTTAAGTGTTTTAAGCTGCAAGATGACACCAGGCGGCGACTGAGACGTTCAAGATGATGCATAGTACCCGGATGTAGGTTGTTCATTTTACCGGTTGTAATCAGAATCGAGGATTTCACGAAGCTGTGTAATAATCTTGATTAATCGTTCCACAGCACTGATGTAGTAAAATGGTAATGAAATGGAACCAAACAGGATAAAGATAAGAATCCTCATAAAAGTCAGGATAAAAATAAAGATCCTCAGAAGTGCCGACTTTGATTGCTTTGCTCAAGTGCGTTGCCAAATAACATGTAAATTCATCATTAATGTAGTTAATTAATGTATTTCATGTGATTTCCAGTAATTATGATCTAAAACAACAGCACATTTTTAGGGATTCCCTTTTTGCACATTAAGCTTCTCGCATGCCAAACCAATGCATTCATGTTTTATGATTTCGACTTTGGCACACTTTAATGGTGTAGAAATTTTTGAGTTATTGTTATGTTAATATTTACCCAGTCATTAAAGGCAAACAAGGCACCGATCATCCCAAATGCTCCCCGAGTGCTGCAGCAATAGCTGCTCCTGGTGTGTGTTCACGTTGTGTGTGTGTGCACTTTGCATTGGTTAAATGCAGAACCCACATTCCTAGTAAATTCTGTCACAATACCTGCCCTTAAGTCACTTCACTTTCACTTCAGGGTAACCCAACATTCAAACAACATGCTTATTCTGACTTGTACATATTAACGTATTAGATTAGGCATATTAGATTTTATTGTTTTCAATTAGTAAAACTTTCTTACTGACAAATAGGTAAAGCCTAGGATAGTGGTAAAATGTAAATATTTGCAACTAATTGGTATTTGAGGTGAAAGTAACTAGTCTTTTAATATTTTAGAAATAGTTTTTTTGATAATAAGCGCGTTTCGCTATTCATTTGATTCAGAAGAACGGGATTTCAAAGCGCATTTCGGGAATGATTTCATGTAAAACAGTAAATTTGTAAATATTTCTTTGCCCTACATAGACTTGTTTTATAAAAGCTACGATGGGATTCGTTTTTTCTTTTAGCCAAATCTTTACAAAATGTTGCCAAATATGAGCAAAAATGTAAATGCACAAAAATGGTCAAAGTTAGTGAATTTCTATATTTAGTTTTTCAGACTTTAGACTACATAGTCATAATTTTTCGAAAAAAGATATTTTACAAAAATACCATCTATTTGTCAACTACCCGTATTTACAATTTTACTCGTTTTACTGTATTTTTGATCATCAGCACTAAATAACTAAATAAATATACTAATATTTAAATTTTCCTGTAAGATAAAAACTTATATTTAGGGGATATTTTGAAACACTGAACCTAAGTTTGAGCGACATTAGTGATACTTGCTTTAGAAACAGGAAACGCTACGACTCGTATATCTTTACCTGAAACCTGAAATAGCCGTGAGCAGTTGAACACTGCACCTTACAGTTTTTGATATCAAGCAATATCATTAACAACTCACCTTACCTATTAATGGCCGAGTCTCTTTTGT
Organism: Enteromius unitaeniatus; assembly: GCA_032359435.1. Lineage (NCBI taxonomy): Eukaryota > Metazoa > Chordata > Actinopteri > Cypriniformes > Cyprinidae > Enteromius > Enteromius unitaeniatus. The sequence continues at coordinate 1,909,612 of JAUMHI010000029.1, forward strand.
AATAGAGGAAAGCCCGAGGATTATGGTTGCGTAATGATTAAACATCGCAAGGGCCAAAATAGCTAAATGCATTGTGCGTTGTCGTAAAGTGTTCCGTCAGAACAATAAGCTGTGGATTGTGAGCACAAGTTGTGCGAGTGTTGTGTTTGATGAGCACACTGCAGTGTTTTTGCTTGGTGTTGTTTGAGGGCTGGGACATTCACATGAATCCATCAAAATGAACAGGACTCCTTAACGCCGCAAAACCAGAATGAAGGTGGAAAAGGCACCAAAGGTGAATTATTTTTAAATGTGTATATATTTGTCCTAGGGCTGCACGATTAGGACAGAAATCAATTGTTGAAATTGTAATTGCCATTTATTAATTAAGATAATCACAGTTTACATAAAATTATGTTTATACCATTGCTTGTGTGTGTGTATATATATATATATATATATATATACACACACACACACACACATATATATACAGAACATGTAAAAGCAGCTTTAATCCTGAATCTCCAGCCACATTGAAAATCATGATAACCTATTATTGTGGTTAACAATTACATTAGTTTTATCTTAGTATAATAACAGATAATATAATATCATATAATCATATCATGTAATATAATTTAATACATATTTTAAATAAAGTGTGTACAATTATGTCCTAAAATAGTTGGAATTGACTAGCTGTTTTACCTTAGCGAGTATTCACTTTGCTGCCTGACTGTAGGTCAAGTGCACTGTCACCCTCATAAGTGGTTAACTACCCGTACTGTGGTGATGTGGTTCTTTTGCATCATGCATCTTCACCAACCCCTTATTTGACTGTTTTTGTGTGTGTGTTTTCTTTTTGTTGTTGTTTTTTTTTTCTCCCTGAAGAGATTCAGCAAATGCAGCTCCAACTAACCGAGGCGGAAAGGAAGTCGTCCATCTGCATGCGGAGATTGGCTAAGCTGCAGGCCGACCACCACAACCTCATCGGCGTCACAGCCGAGCTGGTGGATTCACTGGAGGCCACCGTCCGTGGAAAGATGGCAAGCATACATCAACTCGCGCACAATTCCAACAATGCAGATAATAACGTGACAAGACATGAGGACATGGTAAAATGCTTAAGGGGCTACGCTGTGTGTTTTGCAGATCTCCCCGGAGTACCTGCAAGGCGTGTGTATGCGGCTCTTCAGCGGTCACCTGAGACAGAGCGCGGCTCAGAGTGTAGACTTCACCAGACCTGGCACAGTGAGTCACTGGCCGCATGCATTTCAAAGCATTGGATACACGTTTGCAAATCTTCGTAAAAATATATTTTCCATATTATTTGCATATCCGAGCTCCACCCATATCCATTTTTTTTTTGTTATTTTGCAAATAATGAAATCTCTTCGTTTAGACAGTGTGTGTGTGTATAGAACTAATATTCACTGTGTATTGAATTCATATATAAATATGTATTATACTCTGAGGTATAATAAATCTTAAAGATTATTTTTGAAATATTACTTTTTTTTGCCTTGCAACATCTAGAAAATTAAGCAGAGTTCCTTTAAACTGATGTTACTGTATTGATTGAAATCTAACTGTCATAACCGTAATTATTGAAATCTAAATGTCATTACCATAAGGCATAGAAATATGTCATTACTGTAATGATTGAGATCTAACTGTCATAACCGTAATGATTGATATCCAACTGTCATTACCATAATGCATAGAAATCGGTCATCACTGTAATGATTGAAATCTAACTGTCATTACCGTAATGCATAGAAATCTCTTATTACTGTAATGATTGAAATCTAACTGTCATTACCATAATGCATAGAAATATGTCATTACTGTAATGATTGAAATCTAACTGTCATAACCGTAATGCATAGAAATATGTCATTACTGTAATGATTGATATCCAACTGTCATTACCGTAATGCATAGAAATCGGTCATCACTGTAATAATTGAAACATATCTGTCATTGCCGAAATGCATAGAAGTCTGTCATTACCGTAATGTTTGAAAGCTAACGGTCATTACAATAATGCACAGAAATGTAACTGTAATTACTGTAATGAAATTTGGTAGTGTGGATTGGACTAGTGTTTGTTGCTTAAATTAAAATTAGTGCTGATCGCAATTAATTGCACATTTACACTATTTTTTAATTGAAAATGATCCTCGTCTACACTGGCATTTTCATTGTGTTTCAGAAACGATCTCTACACTACACAGCTGAAAAATTTTTTGTAAAGTTTTTTTTTATCTCACAATCCAGGGGAAATGGCACTTATGGTAGACACCCTAGTAAAAATACCCCTTTGATGAAACATGTCATACTCAAACATGCTTACTCAAATAAGCAATCCCAGGGAATTAAGTGGGTTTTTTTTTTGTTTGTTTTGTTTTTTTGCAAACGGTTTTATCGCTTTTTGCAGACTGATAGCCTATAAGCATATTAGCCTATTCAAATGGCCATTTCAAAACGTTACAGAGACATGATTTCAGTGTGTTCAGTGTTTGAAAAATTTACTTTGCATAACAAATTTCATGACAAATAAACTCAACATGTTATTGGGAATAATATAATCCGAGACACGGAGTCAGAAATCCAGTTGCACTCGACGATTTGACTTGTGAATAAAAGCAAATAAAAGAAACTGAAGCAATTTAAATAATAAAAGTTACTCTAAATGTGAAATTATAACTACCTGTAGGTGGCAGAAGTCGCTGTAAATAAGTGAGTCGTCACGATTGAACTGAATCATTTGTGATTCATTCAGAAACAAAACACGGTTGCTCAGAGACCCAAAATAATGCTGTGCTTGTGTTTGGATATATTTTTTGTTGTCAAAAAAGTCAAATATAATAGTCAAATGAAAATAATTTTAACACATCGTTAAAACATCTAATACAATATTATCGCAGACTAAATATATATATATATATATATATATATAGCACACCCGACACAGGCTTCTTCCTGATTGCAAATGTGAATTGGTTTTCTGCTGACTCAGTGTTTTGTTATATGTCAAAAGAAAAAAATAATTACAGTCAGAAAGAAGCCTTAGGGGCTATTTACACAGAACTACTTTTTGCATTCCAGTCCTTTACTTTTTTACTTTTCTTTTTTAACATAAATGTGATAGAAAAACATTTGACAGCTGTGTTGCGTGTTTATTCTCAATGGTCATTCATTACTGTTTTTATACATTACGGTAATGACAGTTAGGCGTGAAAATGTGCCAGGTTGTCACAAATATAATGTCACAATGCAAAAAAAAAAAAAAAAACTTGCGTAAGCTTCATTTTAACTACTAAACGATTTTGCCATGTTTTTAGACCTTATGTGCGTCACTATTTTAAAAATTAATGTTCATGTCACATTTACCATTCTTTTCCAAATTTTCACGAAACAATCTTATTGGAATCTGAACAATCAAGAATTTTGCTACGCTAAATTAAACTGAGAAAATTAAAATAGAAAATGTGACTGCACCTTTGTGGAGACACTAGAACTGAACTTTTTTTCATGATATGTATTTTATGCTTTGTTTTCAGTTTCCATCATGATCTAGCCCCTTAAACCAAACAACCATTTTAATTTGTAAAATATTTTCCTACAAAGCCAACATTTTTCACTTCCTGGTCCTACAAAGCGTGGCACAGTGGTGGAATAATCTAAAATGTTTGCATATTTACATGCTTTTGCTGCTAGTGTGTCCTCAATCATGTCTTCCTGTGTGTTTGTGTGTGTCTGGTCATCTGCTCATGAAGGGATATTACTCTATGAGTCCATATGATGATGGATATGTAAGTTGTCTTTCTTCCTGCCTCCCCGGTCTTGCCTGTATAACCATGAGCCCTGCCTGTCCTCTTCCTCCTTTGTATTTTGTCCCAAAGCACTCTACCTCATCTAGTTCCCATTAGATCGCAATAGTGTCCTGGGACATCCGTGCTTGTTCGGCTTGTCTCCAGGTCCTCTCAGTGGACAGTATACATAAACAACTGTTACAACAAGGACTTGCATTCAGTGAAGGGGTCATGTCATGAAAAGCATGTTTGTTTTTTTTCTCTCTCTCTCTTATTTTTAAATAATCTGTGACTCCCTGGTGTCAAAAAAAGAAAGAAAGGAAAACAGGACAGCCCACATTTACATATCAGCCAACTTTTTTTTCCGAAATTTGAGCCATTAGGCCACGGTGAAGGAAGAAGGAAAAACGTATAATAAATTAATAATTCATCAAAATGACATAAATCATTTGCTAATGCTGTAGCCAAGTCTTTAAAACAAGCCTTATTTTCATAGAAGTTTAAAAACATCAAGCGTTTTTCATCAATATGGTGGTTTTAATAATAATAATTATGTAATAATCATATAAATGCAATTGTTACATCCTTAAAACAAGACCGATGTAAGGACCTTTAATAAGATTTGTTTTCATAAAGTTTAATGAAGTTGAACGAGTTTTGGATACATCATTGGAAAATGTATTTTATTTTTTGGTGTGTTTCTTGGTGTTAGTCTTCCTATTTCTGAAAAAAT
>JAUMHI010000029.1:1915085-1928891 GCA_032359435.1 Enteromius unitaeniatus
GCAGCTGCTGCCTATTTATACCCACTCTGCGGGGAGTGGCCTAGCATGCAAATTCCACTAGCCATTCAGAAAGCATTCTGATTGGGGTTTTCTCTCTATCAGAGCGAATCAGGGCTCCCAAGTAATGACCCAGTCTGTCGTCATGACATAACGTCATAGTGACTAACAGACAGGGAACTAAGGTTAATCAAGCAACAAAAGTAAAATAATTCATTCCTCTTGACTGAATCACTTAGTTTTTAGTTCTTCCCCTAGATGGTTTTTTCAAACCTTCTCCAACACAAATAAATACCAGTTTTTGAAAAAGCCTGAAAAATATCTGAAAAATTAAAGCCCTATATTATCTAAAACTTTCAGTCAATCAGAAAATTAAACAAATGCTAATAACTCAACTTAATAACTGTTATTAACATGTTAGATGCCTAGACACTTTTAGAAAGATTAGCTAGATTAAGAAAGTACTACAAACTAACACAATAGGATTTTAGTGTTTGGACCTTTAATTGATATAAAATAATAATAATAATAATAATAAAAAGACCTTATTTTAGGTTTTGTTTTGTATTCTGTAGTTTTCTTTCTCACCAGCAGATGTCGCTGTTGATCACTGATTGTGAGACACAGCACATGTTAGCTCTCTTTACACAGATGTTGTCCATAGGAGACTCTGGCTCTTCAACAGAAGGGGGGGCTCGAGCAGCCTGTGCTTATATCCTGAGTCTGACTCTTTACTCTGGCCATAATCATGTAGGCTGCGTTCAGGCAGGAGCAAGCCTCATCCTCACACTCATCTCAGACCGTATGAGGAGTAGGAATGGCCGGGGGACGTAGAGGACTGGTGGCCCCTCAGAACACTTTTCTGGAGAATATAGTCCGCCGCTCTAATGGTAAGAAAAGCCTTTACAATTTCTAACTGGTAAAATAATTTATTTTGTCACATGACAATCGACTCTCTTAATGTGCTTTAGCTGTGCCTTTGGAGTTTATTATAATCTATTATAATAAATATTATAATAAACTGTTCAGTTGTCTGAGTTTCATAAAGCTATTGTATTTCAATGATTTATTTTGTATATTATATATTGTTTTATATAGCATTTTATGCATTAAATAATTGAGACTGTTGTGCTTTTGTATGTATTTTGAAATAAAGACTGAATCCTTTTGATAACTTTATTAATAAGGTGCTTGTTTTGCTGTAACTCGCTTTTTCCTTTCAACTTTTCAGTTTGGACATTTTCTCATAGACAGACAGGTATATTAGCTGATCTTTTAATGTGTTGGTCCCATCCATCCCTATGTGGTTCTGTAGTTTGTAGTTTGTAAATCTAGATCAGTAGAAATTATTTCTATTATCGCTTTGCGCCGCTGTACTGTTTATGTGCTTAGAGTATTTTAGCTATATAATCAAAGGAATTCATGGAAAGCTTCGGTACTCTAGTACTCTAAGATCAACATTTATGTTAATAGTGATTATTTTTTTTTACCCTGCTAAAAGTAATTGTTTTTGTTCTTTGTTTTATTACCGCAATTAGTTATTAGTCCTTGGTAGAATTAATATAATACACTTGCATGCCCTGGATTTATAATTCTAAACATCTAACATATTATTCTAATCAGAAATAATTATTGTAAACTATTTCATCTTCACAATGCAACTTAACAAACTGTATGTCAATGTTCTTCATTTTTGTACTATATTAATGACCCATCCATCCCTATGTGTTTCTGTAGTTTGTAGTTTGTAAATCTAGATCAGTAGAAATGATTTCTTTTATGAAGAAAATTTCTTTTATGAAGAATATTGACATACAGTTTGTTAAGTGGCATTGTGAAGATAAAACATTTTACAATAATTAATTCTGATGAGAATAATATGTTAGATGTTTAGAATTATAAATCCATGGCATGCAAGTGTACTATATTAATTCTATGAAAGTGTAGAATTAATATAGTACAAAAAAGAAGAACATTGACATATAGTGTCATAAGATAAAATTGAGACTAAATGAAACACTGTTGCCGTAGAAAGCCCTTAGATATGTAATTAGATTAGGATAGGCTCACTGTTGGTAAACATTCTTGCTCTGTATTGTTTCATTTTACACTGAAAACCTCTCAGAAATACTGGTTTCACTTCAGCATCTGGTACATACTGTAACTATATGCCTTTAATGTAGTGGATGTTAATAGGGTTTGTCTTACGCTAATCAGTAAAGATAATAGCTAAATTAAAAATAACACTTTTTTAACAGACAGTCTGCTTAATATCTTCTAACGCTTTATTTTGATGGGCCCAAAACAACCTGACTAAGAAAATTTGCAAATATATGTCAACTTATTCTACTAACCATAAACCTGCACTAACAGTCTACTATGTTAGTATACATGTAGTTGCAAATTATTGAGAATTAGTTGACATGTAGTTACAGAGTTACTTATAGTTTGTAGAATGTCTAAAGTGGACTATCAAAACTAAGTGTAACCAAATTAAAATAGTAATAATCTGAGATTAATAAAGAAAATAACTGACACAATGGCTCACTATGTGTTGAAGTAGCAAGCCCAAAAAGTGTTACAAATAGTTACAGTTGTTTGTACAATTCACCCGTGGAATTGTCAACATGGTTTTATAAAAATATGTACCTATCTCTGCACTTTTTCTGCACGTTTCACCACAGTTTCAAAGAGTAATGTCCACTGAGTGGTGCTAAAACACAGGTTAAACACAGGTACGTGAACCCTGGCACATTTTTTATTACGGTTATATAGGTACAGTAGGTATTGCAGTGGTTTAGAATTAAAAAATCCAAGGACTGTAACTAAAAGTTAATGCTCTATCATGTTGGTGATATGCCCTACACCAAACCTAACCCTTAACCTACCCGATAATGTTAATAAATGCAAAACTGATATAAAAATAACAGTTCTTTTTTTTGTGCCATTTCAACTTCCTTTTACACATATTTGAATTTTGTCAAACCATAGTTACACGGAATTCAAAACTCTGTACTCCACGTGGTACCGAACAAGCTTAACTGTCTACGAAAACCCATAGATATAAAGCTGAATATGTGTGATGCTGATGTTCAAAAGCATATTAATATTGTTTTGAAGTCATAACATGAAGTAATTGTGTAAAAATTACGCTTTGGAAACTGTAGTGATTTGTACTTGTTGCTACGTATTTCGCTAAAAAGAGCACCAAGGTACGTTTATGCCATGAGACCAGATAGGCAATATTTATTTTTTCAACAGTAAAGGTTCAGTCACATTTACTTCTATTAAGTGAATTTTTATAGACGAAATCCCGTAATTTCAAAAGAAATCAACATGGTTGTGAATGTTGCATGAGGGCAAAAGGTTTCCCCAAAAATGTCAAGTTGATTATGCAAATTCGCTGTGTTGACCAGCAGAAAGTTATACTTAATTTCATAGTGACTTCTGTTTGAGCCATCACTCTTAATCTTTTTTCACTGAAAATGTGATTGCACCTGAAGGATAATGTATGAGTTAGTTGTTCTTGTATTAGAATGAAAAATAATGTTTTATTACTTCCCGGCAGACACAAATTTTGTTTTGGGCAATGCCCAGATACTGGATTGGCCCATTGTCTACAGCAATGATGGATTCTGCAAGCTGTCTGGATACCACCGTGCTGAAGTCATGCAGAAGAGCAGTACATGCAGGTTCTTCCCAGTTTTTCTTCTTTATATATAGGTTTATATATATGTTACATTAGTAGACAAATAGTAGACAAATCAGCACCCCTAAACCATATAAAGCAGCTGTTAAATCATGTTGATCTCTCCCAATTCAAAAGACAACATGGCTCACAGCTTGATTTAATTCTTGTAGACATTCTTGGTTATGAATGCCTCTGTGTCCTTATCTCAGCTTCATGTATGGGGAACTCACTGATAAAGAAACCTGCGAGAAAGTCCGCCAGACCTTTGAAAACTACGAAATGAACTCGTTTGAGATACTCATGTACAAGAAGAACAGTAAGTTGACAATTCACTATAATTAAAAAGAGTTCATGCGTATCACATCTCTCAACTAATTTAGAAATATTGCTGATATTACAGGAATGCCAGTGTGGTTCTTCGTCAAAATTGCTCCCATCCGAAACGAACAGGACAAAGTTGTCCTTTTCCTCTGTACCTTCAGTGATATCACTGCATTCAAGCAGCCTATTGAAGATGACTCATCTAAAGGTTGGCTTTGAAAAACTACCAATCACCCCAGAAGTTTCATTTATTGCTTTTATTTTGGATGTGATTAATCATTTGTCAGCACTACTTTCATAAAATGTAAATTGCATCAGGAAAGTGATGTCTCTGTGTCTGGGTGTTTTAAGAGATTTTTTCAGGAAATTGTTTAAAAAAGAAGCTGTTACTGTGGACGTACACTATCAATAGATAAACATTTGTACCTAAAGGGTTCAAACTTGTACCTTAAAGGTACATATTATGTACATATTAAAGGTACATATTAAGTACCTGAAGTATATATTACCTTACTGTTACATAAGATACCACCCCAGTGACAGCTTTTGTAAAAAAAAAAAAAAATTGTGCATAGACTAATTTATCATTGTAGACAGAAACCATTTTATAATATTGATTTAATAAACACTGACCTTGCGTTTCACCTTTGTTTTTCTCTATTAATTAAGGCTGGGGTAAGTTTGCTCGCCTGACACGGGCATTGACGAGCAGCCGTGGTGTTTTACAGCAGCTGGCTCCGACTGTGCACAAAGGCGAGAATGTCCACAAGCACTCCCGGCTGGCCGAGGTATATATAGGTGTTTGTGTGTGAGGCTACACGTGTGTCTGTGTGTTCAAGCACTTTCATCAAAGGACCGCTCTACCCATTTATACCTGAGCACTACCCAGCCAAGAGTGTCTGCTGCAATCCCAAAAGCCCCTCTGCTGTCCTGAGATAAATCTCCACCATGTGCGACTGCTGTTCACGTAACACACTGCACATGAACATCCTCCCTCATTTTCTACATCAGCTCTAAAACATTATAGTGGTTTAAAAAGCCTATACAGCCTCCTGTGTTTATAGCTGGTCAAATGCTCCTTATATGGCAATAAATAAAAAGTCAACTGTGTCCTAGAGTTCATGATTACTGTTAAGCAATGTAGGGAACTAAGGAGAAGAATGAGACACAGCATTAGTCTCTTCTTTCTGTTTCTTTTTATCGTGTTTAAATCATAGGTTAGGAGTGGCAATTGTAACTATTTTTTCACACAAACAAACAAACAAAAAAAAGTTTCTTCAGCTTCTTCAGTTTCATGTTTTTATTAGATTTTAGGAAAGTCTTTGTTCAAGACAAAGATCGAGCACATTTATTACACGAACAATATTTGAAAAGTAGCAAAAATTATGAAGTCATAGTAAAAAAGCTGTAAAATGTCCTTTGTATCTGTTAATTGAAATTAAAGTCAAACCCATTTAAATGCTCATAGTTGTAGAAACATCAAGCAACCTGTAAAATGATTATGTCAATAAACACTGTGATGGAAAAAGAGGCAAAGATATTGCTAAGAAAGTAGTTGAGGAAATGCAGTAATTCTTACTCCTGGCTTTTCACTGCATTTTGTTTAGTGTGGTTCTGTTGCTTGTTGAAGGTGTATTCAAACTTGCACTTGTCTGGCTGGTTTGATTTCAGAAGAGTTTTAAATGTATTGTAGTGTCTGAGAATATTAAGTGACTGTGGGTTTCATAGTCGTCTGTATTCTTGTTTGCACTTGGTTTAAGTTCTTTGGATAGAAGCAAGTTTGTGCATATCTCCATTTCCAGACCCATGCTGTTATTGTCACAAAGGTGTGAAAACTGTCACATCCTGATAGTCTCTCTGTTTAGAAGTTTGAGTTCAAATACATCAGGATGATGTTTGCTGTATGAGGGAATGTTCTGCAATAACGTTCTTAACTTCTGTTCAGACAGTTATGTCTTCTTCTTATTACCCACCAGGTATTGCAGCTAGGCTCTGACATCCTCCCACAGTATAAACAAGAGGCTCCAAAAACACCTCCTCACATTATCCTGCACTACTGCACCTTCAAAACTACCTGGGACTGGGTGATTCTCATCCTCACCTTCTACACAGCCATTATGGTCCCCTACAATGTGTCCTTCAAGACCAAGCAAAATAATGTGACCTGGCTAGTGGTAGACAGCATTGTGGATGTAATTTTCCTTGTGGACATTGTGCTCAACTTCCACACCACCTTTGTTGGACCTGCTGGGGAAGTGATTTCAGACCCAAAGCTCATCCGGATGAACTATGTGAAGACCTGGTTCGTTATTGACCTCCTATCCTGTCTTCCATACGATGTCATTAATGCCTTTGAGAACGTTGATGAGGTGAGTTTTCTTCTCTACACTGTCAACATTTACGTCTACCCCTAAAGGACATGTATTGTGGTTCTTGTCTAGCAATATTCAAAATTGTTTACCTAGAGAAGAACCTATCCTGGTGTAGCCAGACTTGTCAAAGAAGCTTCACAGTATAAAAACAAGAAAACTTGAGTTCTTGAGAGCAGTTCTAGAAAACAATAGTATGGCATCATTAAACAAGTCAGTTTAATGATGCCACAGTTCAAATCAAAATTAGTTCACCAATATGAAATGAGAAATGTTCAGTTTAGTATCTTAGAGTAATAATGTTTCCTTAATGTACTACTTTGAGCATTTTAGGGCTAAATACAGTGCAGAAATGTCACTGAGGATACTGCCCCAGTGACAGAATGGTACCTCTAAAGATCTTCTCCTGAGTCCAAAGTTTTGCAAGGCTGCTGTGCTATTAAAAAGAAAAACACATGAAAATTGAAGTACTGTCTTCAAGCAGTGTCAGTCTCAATCTTTCTGCTGAAATTGCATTATTGCCTTGCAGTCAGTGTTGATGGCTTTGTCACAGTGAAGCAGCATTTCCAGGATTGATTTTATCCTAGCATGTCAGGTATTTCCCTTGGGACATCTATGAATGAAGCTGCCAGTGTTTTTCTGTGAGCGATATTGCTACATCATGCATAGATATTTTTAAATCGCTCTGGTTTACCACAGAAAGAAACCACCACAGGAGACACAGGCTTTACACCCTCCTAACATTCATCTGTCATTGGTTCATAACTTCATGCCCTTAAGAAGTCATCATCGTTAATGGCTATGGTGTCCCAGCAGCCATCATTACCATTGCTGCTCTGTGTCCAGATCATTCAAGCATAGCTTCACTTCCAGCTTCTGCTGCACTGCAGGCTGCATGAAGACTTTCTTGTCAGTTATTAGTGGGTTTGTAATTTAGAAGCCACAAAGAATTTTAGTCCCCCCCCAACAAAGAAGTCTGCATGTTCACAGCTGATAGGCACATATGTGCTGTAAGAAAACCTAGAAACCTCTAGCTGAGAAGACATATGTGATTGCTAATACGTAACCCATTTACATCAGAACATTGTGTCTGTGGGCCAAACTCAGCAGCTACTAGTCGTATTATCACCCACTCAAAAGCAATGTCATGTAGAAGTTATGCTCATTAGTGGATTGTGTGTTGTGATTCAGTACAGAAGCCCACAGCAACAGCATGTGTGTTTCCTGTATGACGACTGGAAAAACGCCAATTGTAGGAGAAACACAGTTGAATAATTAATATTGGAATTTAACTATAAACATTGACTTTCTCTGAATACTGGAATCGGAAAGAGACTCTCATAATCCCAGGGGGATTTGGGATTCTTTCAGGAGAGACTGTGGGTGGATTGTGTTCACTCTGTACAAACAGCACTTTAATGACATTGGGATGTTGAAACAGAACACTCTTGCACTGACAGCTGTATATTGTAAAATATTTTACATTTTAACAGCTACAGGTTGTGTCATGTTTTTTAAACAGCAGAATAGTCTAGCAGTCTGTAAATAAATCCGGCTTTGTAGAAGGCACAGTAAGTGACAGTTTGGATTTTAGGTATTAAATATTAAACTTGCCACTTTAATAAAAATCTTATTTTGCTTATTTAATCAGACATATTTCTGATTGAAACAAAATATTCAGTGAGGAAAAAATGAGTGAATTATTTTTATTTATATTTAATCTTTTTAAAAAACTGAAACTGCATTGGTAAAAAACAACAACAAAAAAAACAAACATTTTTTTTACATGAACCATAACTGAATATAAGCTTTCAATCAGTTATGGTGTGGATGGATATTTTGTTCTAATGGTCAATCTTGTAACTCAAATAAAGATATTTTTAATATTCAAATCATTTGTGTCTATCCACTGAAGGTTAACCTAACCAAAATTTTCAAGCTTCAAAAAGTTTGATAAAGACATCGTAAAAGTAGCCTAATATATGCATTAAGCAGTTTTTCTCTGAAGATACATATCACTTTGTATGAATAAGGTAAATTTTATTCACAAATAAGCATTGATCAACACACCGTGCATGCTTTTATTTTTTATTTCTCTTTTTTGAGGTTGTTAAAAAAATGTCTCGGTTACGTATTGTAACCCTCAACCGACGAATAGGAATCTCGCTTCGAGATGGCAAATCTACTCTGCGTGTATATAAACATGCCAGTGAAATTGGCATATGCTGATTAATATCCAGCTGCACCTAACCGCAGCGCGGGTATAAGTAAGTCAGCGGATTAAGCATTCATTAGTTTTTCGCTGAGGAGCCAAGCCGGTGTACACGGCCCCCTAGCGGCGATACAGCCCCCATGGCGACGGGACATGACGTCTCCGTTCCCTGAAGAAGGGTTACAATACTTAACCGAGATGTTCCCTTTCAGTCGGTCACTCCGAGTCACGTCAGTGACCGACGAATAGGGATCCCTATGGAAAACGCCATGGAAGCTGTCCCTTCCAGTGTCGTGTGGGAGTCTCCCAACCCCCAGTGTTTGGTCTCTAGGCCAGGATTCGAACCACAGGATACCAGAACTTGCACTACCTAAGTACCTGGACCACTGGGACATCTGAAGACGTGCAGAGTCTGCCTTCCCATATGAGGTCCAAAGACAGAAGAAATGTCATGAGATTTCAATGCATATGGAATATTGGAGGTGATTGAACCCTCATGGAGCAATATTGCTGGGGAGCACTTTTTTTTTTTTTTTAACCATGAATACACATGAGTAATTCTTAAAGGTTTACTCACGGATCCCAGCCCTTTAGCCGTTCTCAAGGGATTCATCGCATGGAGGGCCTGGCGCCAGATGCTCCGCAACATCCGGCTGCCGTGGGGAATGGAGGAACTCGACAGGGTCTACTGATAAGGACACTCTGGAGAATCTCGTTGCCGACCGAACAGGTCCTACTCCAGCTCTACAGCTCTGTTTGAGGAGAGAACTAGGGAGGATAGCGGTTCAACGCGAAGGCTATAAAACCTAGCGAACGTGTTAGAGGTCGCCCGCGTCGCTTCAGTGCCTTGGCCTGATGGACCTGCAACAATGCCATAGTGTGTACGGAGGAGGCAGCCTCTTCGCAGGCTTTGTAGGCGTCACCGACGAGAGCCGATAGATGTCTACAGGCCTGGGAAGGGAGCAACGTGTCGCCCTGCCAGGAGGTAGAGGCCTGAGGACACAGTTGCATCGCAACAGACCTCTCCACCTGGGGGATCCCTGTATAAGCCCGGTGTCGGAGTGTGGGTGACAGGAGGCTCTCTCTCAGGAGAGTTCCTGACTGTCACTTTAAGACCAGCCCTGCACCGCAATGGCTGCACCCAAGATCGCATGGGTGGTAGGACATCCTTAAAAGGACGTGTCTTTAAAAAGGCGTACCACCTGTAAGCCTGTCTCTCTAGGCTTTGCTCTTTTAGTAAAGGCTGAAGTGCACAGGGGAGATGGATGCTCAGATCACAATCGCTGATAGTGCAATGCAGATATGTCCGCCACGTGACACCAACCTTCTCCGTCAGGTAAGGAGTAGAAATGCTCAGGAACAAAAGCATGTAGCTCGGCTCCGAAGTGAAAAGCTAATGAATGCTTAATCCGCTGACCTACTTATACTCGCGCTGCGATTAGGTGCAGCTGGATATTAATTAACATATGCCAATTTCATTGGCGTGATTATATATATGCAGAGTAGATTTGCCGTCTCGAAGCGAGATTCCTATTCGTCGGTCACCGACGTGACTTGGAGTGACCGACTGACAGGGAACTAATATTATTATACCACATTTTACAATAAAGTACTGTTCTTCCTCGTTCGTGTTTTTTTTTTAAATGTGTGAGCTTGGGGACAACTTGTTTGGCAAGTGACAGATGTGTTTGGTGCTTTTAGTCACACATAAAATATTCAAATTAAGTATACCTGCATGAACCATTGGCAAGCTTAAAGAAATAAATGGTAACACACTGGTAGTCCACTTTAGACATTATTTGTTCTACCTTTAACTATGTAACTGTGTGTAAAAAGCAGTCATTAGACTATTAAAAGACTGTCAGCTTAATAGCTGCTAACCATATTTTGCTGCTCTCCCAACAGACATTCTAGCAAGTTATTACATTTCATGAAAATGATTATTATTTCCTTTCTTTAAAATAATGTGCACACACAGGTGTATCATACACACTAAGAGCAGGAACTGGTAGTGAGAAAGTAAATTGGGTCACTTTCAGTTTCATGTTAATTTTAAGTACCACACACAACCTGTCAGGTGCTGTCCTTGGTCTTGGTTTTAGCACAAACCGGTTCATTTAATCTTGGTAGGAAGTGCATGCTCAGAGCTGTAGTTTCTGGGGCTTTACATAGCTGTCAGGCCGCTGTAGCAGAGCCTGCAGTGAAACAGGAGTGTCAGAGCAGGAGATTACAGCACACACACGCACACTCTTTCCCACAGCAGTAGCTGAAGACGCCTGTGCTGAGCATGTCAACTTCGGTTATCCATCCTTTCTCTACTGATGCTGCTGGCAGAGTACAGTTACAGCCCAGGGTTGAGGTGCTTCTGCAGGGTCGTGAGGCTTTTTGAGCTGGTTGGAGTAAAACATTATCATGTCAATAATTCTCATGTCAAATAATTTTCATTAACTACATGTCTGCTAACTGTAGACTATGTAGATCTGGCGTCCACTTCTGTCTTAATTTACACTAAATGCATTTATCTAAACAGGCAGCAATGTAAAATCCATGAGTGGGGCTAAACAGGCAGTGATGTAGAAGCAGGTGTTGATGATCTTTTTTGGAGGCAGAGCTTATCCACATTATTACAAATATAAATAGAGTAAAACATTCCACAAGTTGTCTTTCATTGTAACATATGATTAATATGTTTCATCATCATTCAGCTTTACCCATGTTATTAGAACCATGTTACACACAATGTGCTTCAAATAATCTTTGAAATCTTAGAGTCTGTAGAAGGCTCAAGACTCTTTTTAGACTGTACCTTCAATCATTGTACAGTATCATACGATTATTATTATCGTATCGTATCTTCTGAATCAACTATTTGTTAACAACTTCTCTCTTGTTTGCAGGGCATCAGCAGCCTCTTCAGCTCTCTAAAGGTGGTGCGTTTGTTGCGTCTCGGCCGTGTGGCCCGTAAGCTGGATCATTACATTGAATATGGTGCGGCGGTGCTGGTGTTGTTGGTCTGTGTGTTCGGCCTGGCTGCCCACTGGCTGGCCTGCATCTGGTATAGCATCGGTGACTATGAGGTCATAGATGAAGCAAACAACTTGCTCCGTAGGACCAGCTGGCTGTATCTTCTGGGAGAAGCTGCCGGCACACCGTATCGCTTCAATGTCAGTGGCACGGAAATGTGGGAAGGGGGTCCCAATAAAGACTCGGTCTACATCACATCATTGTACTTTACCATGACCAGCCTGACCAGCATCGGCTTCGGGAACATCGCTCCAACCACAGATGCTGAGAAGATCTTCGCCGTGGCCATGATGATGATTGGCTGTGAGTAAAATACATACAACAATACCTGTATGTTTTATAAGAAAGACTAATTAAAGAATAGGAATCAATTTCCTCAAATAACAAAAGTCAGAAAAAGATGTATCAATTATAGTTCAGAAAAAACCCTGAAAAGATGTTGGTCACAGGGTAACTGTGTTTGTTGTGAAGGTTTGGACTGCAGGTGTTTTCTTTCAGAGCCAGCGGTGATTGCATTTTTGATTACATAATTGCTTAGTTCTGGAAAAGCTCTACTTTATGGCACTGGCAAAATTTAGAGATGCTCCACTTGATTTTAAAGCAGTTTTCTGGATTAAATACAACTGGGCTGCATCTGTTACATGCTCTTGACTGCCACAGCAAATACAAGGTCACTCTTTATTTAAGTTTTGATGTATTTAAAAAATAAATACGACCTTGCATTGTTTCAATAACATTTACAAACTACCTCCAAAATGTTCTTCCATCATATAAATTCAGATCAAGTGTGATTTTTTTTTTTGTGTTTTCAAATCTGTAACAAGCATTTTGATAGCAAAGGATGATGAATACAAAAAAACACATATGAAAATTTCAGACTCCGTCTGCAAGGACATTAATTCTTATTAGACAATTTATTTTGATGGTCCCCTTTAGACATTTGGTGTACATGTCAACCAGCAGTAATTGAAGTAAACGTTCTGCTTAGTATCTGTTGTGATGCTCCCCCAACAAACTCTTTACTGGCTAAGTAACTTCCAATTTTCATTATTAACCAACTATTAACTGCGACCTTTGCCTTAATAAACTCTTAGTTTGGTAGATGTTTAGGTTTAGGTACTGGGTAGGATTAGAGATGTAAAATATCGTCATGCAGAATAAGCACTAATAAACAGCCAATACGTTAATAATAGGCGTGCTAACATGCAACTTGTTAATAATTAGAGTTGGTCCCTAAACTAAAGTGTTTCCATAACTTTGCAAGTGGCATGTCAAATTATTTTAATAATCCTAACTCTAGCCCTAACCTACTTATACTTTAATAGGAGTTAGTTGCAAGGAGGAAACATGTTTATTTTACGAAACATGCATTTGTACAGTGATTCAAGTGATGGCATACTTTTTTTTTTTTTTTTAAAGTAAGTATGAACGTCCACGGCCCAGTGACTTTTTTACTTGCAAAAATTTACTGAAAAGTTGCTAATGTGGCACCGTATCACCATTAGCTAAACAGAGAAAAGTGTCAGTGTTGGTATTCCAACAGTATGTTGTAGGCTATTTGGATTCTACCTAAATGTTTGTGCGAGTCTCTGAGGTTACCGTTTGTTTTTGTAAAAAATCTGCTCAGTGAGAGCGAGAGTTTGCGATAGTGTGTACGAGCACAGTTTGGGTCTCTGTGGCTTTGCCCCGTTCGAGTGTGAGTGATGCTGCTGGCTGCCTGAGGGTGACGGTGATGTGAAGTGTCATAAAAGTGGGGGTAGACTGACAGAAAGACAGAAGTTCACAGTGTGATACTGCTGATGCACAGGAAACACAACAGGCACACATTCAGTCAGTGTGACAGAGCTTTAGCCACACATACACACACAGAGAAGATGATATTAGACTACAGTTTAAGAAAAAGAAGCCTTTGCATTACAATGAGAAGGGGAAGGTCATATGTTCTTTATGCTATAGCTCTCTATATAAATATAGATTATGGAATGACATGTGAACAAACAAACTATTAAATAGATTAATAAATCAATTAAATAGCAGTGATCAGTATTTTTTTGTATGAATGATGGGACAGTCAGTCTGTAAATGGGAGCAGCAAAAATAGGAATTAGGGCCACCAAAAAAGAAACATTTTTGGCACAATACTAGTTCCTGTTAGTTTTTTGTGCATTACAAAGCATTGCATATTTTCTTTT
>JAUMHI010000029.1:1936020-1971012 GCA_032359435.1 Enteromius unitaeniatus
TTCCTATTCGTCGGTCTCGACGTGACGTCTCCGTTCCCTTCTTCAGGGAACGAGGGTTACAATACGTAACCAAGACGTTTTTTCTATCACTGTTTTATGTTTTGTTTTTTGCTTTATCTAAATTCAAGTTACTGCAATGCACAATATTGAGTAGACCTATTTGCTTTTTTGGTGGTTTTAAAAATGTTTTTCAGAGTTTAGGGACACAGATGTGAATGGTATATTTCTCAGTGTTGTGTCATGTTTACTTGTGTTTAGAGTTTTTGCACAATGAGTGAAGTTTTGCAAAATGTGTTCAAGCAACGGGCAAAAACTGTAATACAGTCATTAATCCAACCCAAGACAAATCGAATACACTACCACAATTTAAGCCATGGCAGTCTTCAGAATACATTAAACAATACATGACTGACCTTGGTCTTGGCGATAGCTGGAGACTGAGAAACCCGAATTCAAGAGAATATACTTACTTTTCAGCAGTTCACAAATCATACTCTGGTATTGATTATTTCTTAATAAGTAACTCTCTCATCCCAGGCATTTTAAATACCATAATTAATGCCATCATCATATCCGACCATGCAACAGTCACTATAACTATCAATAATACAGATTTTGCAAAAAATCATCTAGATGGAGGATGAACACATACATGAACACTACTAAAAGACAAAGAATTTAATGAATATTTTAAAAAAGAATGGGCATTTTTCTTAGAAACAAATAACATACCAGGCACTTCTGCAATAACAGCCAAAGCTGTTCTAAGGGGAAAACATATAGCATACTCTACATATAAACTTAAAAAAAGAACAAAAATTAGAAAGAGACTTAGAAAATAAAATACACACATTACACAATACTACTCCCGTAACCAAACTTTTTAACAAAAAGTTTTTAAACAAGATTAACAAAACTAAGGAAGATTACGAAGCTATTATAAATAAACGGACAGAATTTCAAAAACAATGTCTTAGTAAGCATAGTAACAAATCAGGTAAATACCTAGCAAATCTACTCAAACGTAATCAGGAAAAAACACTAATCCCTGTCATCAAGAACACAGAAGGAAAGACACTCCACACCACAAAAGACATCAACGACACCGTATGTATATTCTATAAACATCTGTATAGTAATGACAAAGATCCAAATACCAAAGACACTAATACATTCCTAAACAACTTAATTCTACCCAGTTTAACAGCAACACAAAGAGAATCATTAGATAAACCTATATCAGAAATTGAATATAAACAGGCTCTTGACTCACTATCCAAAAATAAAGCACCAGGCTTAGATGGGTACCCACCCGAATTTTATAAACACTTCTGGTGTTATATATATCACCATTGTTCAAGCAAATGACAGTTTTTGCCTATTGCTTACACACTAAAAAGGAATGCTTACACCAAAGCCTCAATACCTAAACTTGTGTAAACACAGTGTAATCATAGCTTAAACACATTTTAAATTTTGCACTTTGTTTACGATTCTGTAACCCACTTGCGAAACACTACACACGTTCCCTTTTGACATTTCAGTACGAGTGGAATGTGGAAAGGGAACGTATAGGTTACTTTTGTAACCACTGTTCCCTGAGACATGGAACGAGTACTGCGTTCCGTGCTGTACTATGAAACGCCGTCGCTTGACCTGAAGATGGCTGGTATGTCCTTGATTATATAGGCGCGGGACACGCCCCATCACACCACCATAGCGCCACCTGCTGGCATTGGCGCAGAGACATCATGTGAAAAAAGTACAGAATATAGACCCAAATACAAGGTGGGATCCATAAACCCCCTTGAACCCCCACCACCCACACAATCACACACACACACACATGGTTGTATGGTTTTGTTGCAAGAATTTGATTTTTTAAAAGGAGTGTTAAGTTTTGATTGCAGTGTTTCATTTTGGCACAGATGTGAGTTGTTAATCTCCAAGTGCTGTGTCTAATTATTTTATGTGTAGAGTTTTGAAATAATGGGCCAAATTTTGCAAAAAGTGTGTAAGCAATAGGCAAAAACTGTAAAAACACATCTTATATTAAAGCACATATGAACACAGCGGAAATTACAATTCTACTCAAACCAGATAAGGATCCAACATTATGCAATAGTTATCGCCCGTTATCTCTTATCAATACAGAAGGACGTCAATCATCTAATAATACCAGACGATTATTCAATATAATGAACATGTGTAAGCAAAATAAGGAAAAAACTATAATCATATCACTGGATGCAGAAAAAGCATTTGATAAAGTTAAAACATTTGGATTGGGAGACTATTATATTAACTGGATTTAAACATTATATAATACACCATTAGCTTCTGTTATAACAAATGGTAGAATATCCTCACCATTCCAACTTCAACTCGACTCGACAAGGTTGCCCCCTATCTCCATTACTCTTCGCCTTATTTATAGAACCTCTGGCTACTGCAATAAGACAGAATGGTCACATCCATGGAGTAGTGTCACATAACACTAATCATAAAATGTCTTTATATGCAGACGATATACTAATGTTTGTACAAAAACCCCAAATACCTCTTTCCGAAATCATTAAACTTATCAATAAATATTCAATTGACTAATCAACCAAATCAACAATTCTACCACTGAACATGAATTCATAGGATATTAGTATACAGAATACACCATGCTCAATAAATAATATAACATATTTAGGAATAAAAATCTCCCAGACTTATTTAACCTTACTTTTATTTCCCTACTAAAAACAATAGATGACTTAACTAGATGGATAAATACCACTTTCCATTATAGGCCGCATCATCGATGCTCCCACTGCTTCCATCTCTGTGTTCACTACTGGTCTCATTATATTACTATATTTCTACTTGGGTTCCTATTAGTTATCTGTTCTGTTACATTAAAAGTAGAAAATCTGTCATAGCCATTATTGGATCTTGGATCTGTCCTATTTGACTGAGGTTAACATCTACTGCTTCGTTTGCTGTTTATCATTGTATTTTAGTATCACTATTATGGTATATTGTATTGCCTCCTGTTCAGTATTTAGTACAGTTATATCTATAGCTAAATCCTCTCACTAAATAACACTGAAACCAAATTAACGATGATGATAATAACAATGGTTATTCTAATGAAAACTCATGAAAATATGAATCTAACTTGTCTCTATACCCATGTATACAACCATACCCATACACTTAACAGTTTTTTGTTTGTACTTTGCTTTGTCTTATTTTGTTTCCTTTCACTTTGTGTTTCTTTTGTGTAAATGTATGTATACATTTGTGTCTCAGTCTATGTTATGTTGCTGTTTATCTATGTTTTATTGTGCTCAATTAAAAAAAAAAAGGGAAAAATGCACAAAAAAACTGTATTGGTCCGTTATTCTGTCATGGTGCTGTATAAAATCCACAAGTGAGCACACTAAGATAAAGTTTAAATGATTTAATATTTACCAAGAACGAGGAGAACAATAAGACAATAACGGACAAATACTGGAACACAGGGATCAACTTAAGAAGGGCAATCAACGTAAACGAGCTAGACACACCTGAAAGGAATACTTAATTAGACAAAACTAGGTCACAGGGGAAAAAAACAAAGCACACGGGAAATGACAGCAAAAACAGTCCAACATGCAACAGCAACCTTGCCAGAAGAGACTTTTTTTTCCAAAATAGGCCTATTGATGAAAGAATTCATAACACATACTCCAATTGTGCTCATGTGGAGCTGTGGTTTATTTATTTATTTGTTTATAATTACTTACATCATTTATGGGCCCGAGTTCCATGTATTTGGATAAAATATACAGCATATATTTTATGATTTTATAATAAGTATTTTCTGAAATTAATAATAAAAAAAGCAAAATACAGAGGAAGGGATATTACAGGCATTGCACATACTGTAGAATATACTGTATAAATCTAAACATTATTATTATTTGATAGATTTAATGGCATGAGAAATGATAAATGTTATAGTTGTCAATAAAGAATTTAAATAATGTTTGCAACACACATACTCCAGACATGCTCATGTGTCGCTCTGGTGTTTGTCTGGGAAATGCAGGTTCAAATCCTATTTATTTCTCTATTCCTCTTTTTTTTTTTTTTACTGTGGTTTCAATCAAATGTATTTACATTTTGTTTGTTTGTTTGCTTGTATCTACTTTCACAATTCATGGGCCCAAGCTCCATATACTTGGTACACTCTAAAAAAGCTGAGTCAAAACAACCCAGTTGCTGGGTTTGTCCATGTTTCACCCAGCAATGGACTGTATTTAACCCAGCATTTTTTAGACTGATTACGGCATATATTTTAACCCTTTGGTGCTGTGTGAAGCCCATTTGAAGGACTTTATTTTCCACATGTGCAATGAAGGATGGCATTTTGGCTGACCTCTCTGTCCTCTGTAACAGCGCTTTATACCAGCGGGGCCCCGGCTGTCATAGAAACAGCGTGAGTGAGCGTTGTGATTGGTGCGGAGAGTGGGATCATCCGTTGTTGCCCGCTGAGAGAAGTGCTGAGTGGACCCTCCTGTTGAAGCCCCCCTTCATATCCCTGCTCCGCCCCGTGGATCCACTGCACTTCCCTTTGTCCCGCAGATTTGTTTTTTTCCATCCTGGTTGAACTTTCTAGCGTGACACTAATAAGTCCATAGCATCATATATGCGGCTTAGCAGGGCGCAGGGGGCATAGCCTAACAAATGTGTGGAGTCAATTGGTAAGAAACACTTTCTTTCTTTTTTGCTAAATTAAGATGCTGATCACCTTGACAAACCTAAGTGATGTTTTATATTTAGACATGCACTGCTGATTTATAAATGTGTGAGTTTTATAGTTGAGAAAGCTGCTCTGGTTGGTTTCATTGTCAGTATCTTGACTTTGGCAGATTGTGTTTCATTTAATATTGTAATGTGTTTATAGTACTTCAGTGGTTTGAAATAGTGTTTTTTTATGTGAGGTTTTTTTATGTTGCTTCTATATCATTATATGTATTTATTTTTGGTCTATCATAGACTTACATTTAGTTTTGCTGGAAGGTTTGGTTAGGCCTTACACTTGATAGTCCATTTTAGACAGTTTACTAACTAAAAGTAACTACACGCCGAGTAATACTAATTAATTTGGAACTACTTGTCTACAAAACTCTCAGAGTTTAGGGTTAGTAGAATAAGTTGACATACTTGCAAAGTTTCTTATAATTAGCATGTTTTTAAGACATTAAGCAGACAAGTCTACTAATACTTCAATGACTGCTAGTTGACATATGCTTGCAAAATTACTTACTGTTAGCAGAATATCTTAAGTGGACTATCAAAATAAAATTTAAGACCTAATAAAAACGACTTAGTCTCTAGTTACACTCTTAAAATTAATTGAGCTTAAAAGGTTCTTCTCAGTGATGTCATAGAAAAACAATTTTTGGTTCCACAAAGCACCATCTCTTTCTTAACTTTTTTTATATTCTAAAGAACCTTCTTTCACCACAAAGAAATTTTCTTCATATGTTCAAGGTACTTTATGGAACCATTTAAACTAAAAAGATTATTCTATAGCATTGAGAATCACCTTTATTTTTAAGAGTGCAGAAATCAAGATGACCATAATATTTGGATATGACCTCTTAACAGTCAATGTTTGTATGAATAAAATCTGAAAAGAATAGAAAGTTTTTTGCTAGTACATGTTTTTTAGAAGATGACAATCTTTGCACTCAAGTTGAAAGTCAAGATATTGGGAACCTAATATTTGGATATGACATCTCATTATCACATTAAATTTAAGACATAAATGGATCAGTACATCAATGAATCAACAAAGCTTTCCAGAGTTGGAGTAACCTCTATTTTCGACGCCTCATTGAATCAGCTAAGCAGCTAATTTGGCAACAGAATTTGGTAATTTTGGTAACACATCGGTCAGTCCTACAGGAGAAATTTTGGACTAACATCAGAGATAGAATTGGACGAAGAAGAAGAAGAAGAAGAAAAAAAAGAGGAAAACAAGGCCGAAAAAAAACAATGTTGCTCTCGCCACATTTAACATCGAGCCTCTCTGGGACAACAACAATGGCTTCAGCGTGGCCGTAGTGTGTCTAAACGTTGCTAGATCTCTCTCTGGCCCGTAGGGTCATGCTCAACCAGCAAAAGTTGAAACAATTGAAGTTTAAAATTTTCCATTGAGCTCAGCAGTCAGACGTGCAGACATGGGTATAAAAGCTGGCTTATACTGTCACCCTTCATCTGAAGTCCTGTAATGGGAGTGTTTAGAGTGTGAAGGGACTGCTTCTCAGGAGGCTGTGGGCTGGTTGGTGCTTCAGTGAGGAGTGTTGCTGCTTGAGGTACTGTGCTGCTATTCTAGAGGAACATCACACTTCCACTACGCTTTGTGCTTGCAGACACACCGGAGGAGCACTTTAGTCTGTTCTGGAGTGAAATCATGCGGGGAATGAGAAGGGTGGGAAGTTTATGGCTCTTGTGGTTAAGTGATTTCATTGTAAAATCAGTCGATTTTCACTGGCAGGTGATGCCAAAATATTTAGTAAACTAACACACCAGTGAGGTATAGGTGTGTTTGAATGTTGGCCTGGTTATATGTTATATATGGTCAACCTCCAGATCTTTTATGATATCTGTGGGCTGTTTCTAAATGTTTTATTCTGCTGTCTTTCCAAAGAGGTCTTAAATACCAGGAGTGATTTCTGCTGGATGCTGCCATCTTTGCTTTACATGGGCATGTAATTCCAGAAACATTCTTAGAGCCAGTCACCTGAGTGCTAAATGTCATGTGACTGATTCTCTCTATAATGTTGTGGTGGTCAGAACGGAAAAGAATAGTTTGTTGCTTTTAAGAGCCACTGGTGGAACATCATGATTCTTTTGTGGAACTGTTTAAATGAATCACTTCTGTCAGAGACGTGGCAACTTTTGAATGGCTCTCAATGGAAAAAGTTTTTTTTGGTCACATAATTGTGTAATTTTTTACCCTATTTTTGAGCATATAGAGTATATAACTTTAAACTGTTTAACTCTTTAAAAATAGGCTTCCATCTGTTAACCACGGTCATTACAGGTAACTAAACCTATAGATAAATAAAAGAAAGTAGTTTTAGTTCTAAGTGGCTACTAAAATAATTAAAACCTGAAATAAAGCACTGATAAATATATACATATTAAAATTAATAGTAATAATAAATGAGAAAACACAAGAAAATTACTACATTTTTAAATAAAAATATAATAAAAAACAACATGAAAATACAAATTAAACATATTCAAAATATTAATACATCTATGATGTTACGCATGTGATCAAAAGAAACAATCAAAATGAACATTGAACGGCTTTATCATTATTCAAAATACATTAGTCATGTATTTAGTCATTTTATGTTAACTTCAGTATTTACATTAAACATTAAAATCAAAAGTATCTATAAGATTAGTATTGTTCAATGGCATTGAGCTAAGTTGAATTAATAATAAGCACTTGTATTTTTATACAACTAACATTAAGAAAGATTAATAGATACTGTAGCAAATGTATTTGCTCTTCGTTAACATTTATTAATAAATTGACTAATTAAAAAACATCGAACCTTACCATACTGTCAAAACTTGGTTGTAAAAAAAAAAGAAAGCAAACAGAAAACATAATGATAATGATAATACAAGCACTGGTGAGTTTTGTATACATTTTAATGGCAAAAGGTGTGATGGAGAAAAATTAAGTGCATGCAGTTAATTATGTTGAGTCAATATTGTTTCTGTTCACTGCATTGATAAACAAATACACCAGATGTTGATTGTGCTGTATGAACGAGTCCATCAATAATCTGATTTCTTTTTGTTTTTCTGTAGCTGAGTTGCACTGTGTACAGTCGAAAGCAAACAGTAACTCATAGAGGACAAAGTAAAGCTCCAGTAGCTGGACAGTGACATGTCTCAGGACTCGTCTTAGACTTAACATGACACACAGATCACAATGATTTACAACTGTTAGCATGAAAGAAGAGACCAAGGAACCATAGACCTGGGCAGTAAGATTAAAAGAGTTAATGGGCTTTTCACTCTGGGCTGTACAGTCATTCTGGAACAACAGCTCAGACAGAGCATCTTAAAGCATCTTATAAGTGATTTTTGGATATGGAGTAAGTACGAAAATATTTAGCAACATTAGTATGAAATACTGTATGTATTTACTGTATGTATTTATTTGTGTGTATAAATATGTATGTATATATGTATGTTAATTTGTATGTTACGTAAGCACACATGTAAGTACGTATGTATGAATGTATGTACATATGTAATTACTTAAATTGATAAATACTTAAGTGCAAATGTAAATATATGTACATGAGAATGTAAAAATATCAGTACGTAAATATGTAAAATGTACTTACAATGTACTGTGTTTATATATATATATATATATATATATATATATATATATTAGTATGTATATGAATATATGTAAATAAGTAACACCTAAGTGCATAAGTATGTAAATATGTAAGTACAAAAGTAAATATGTCAGTACGTATGTAAAATGTAAGTACATAAGAACATAAATAAGTACATAAATATGTAAGTACATTAGTAACAAAATATTTATATATATATATAAATATAAAAAACCTGCATACAGAAAATGAAGCTTTTGAAATATTTTTTCACATTACAGTAATGAGAACAGGAGAAAGTTGAAATGTTTAAAAACAAATCCTAATGGTTTGTTTATAATATAGTTATAGAGTTGTATTAAATATAGTGTATATATTTTTGGATTTCATTTATATAAATAAAATATAGTTATTTTATGGGCTGAAGTGCCTGAACATTAATTAAAGGGAAAATGTGGAACAAAGTACTGTGCTAAAATGAAAACACCGGCTTACATGTATGCAAGGTCAAAAAACACTTTAGTTTTCTCCAAAAATAGATTTTATTTTACTCTTTTATTTCTAAATGATTCGTAAACGACTCATGTGAAGCAGGTCAAAGAATCAGTCTGTCTAAACCCCTCCTTCCCGTGAGCCCTGCTGTTATTGGTCAGATGGCGCAGTCCTTTATGATTGTTCTACCGCTATAGCGGTCCACAGAGCTTGTACCAAAACTATACTTTGTACTAAACTTTACTAGAGGTGCTTTGTAAGCGAATCAGGTACACCTCTACATTGTGAACTTCAACATTGTATAATGCATAACACTGCTTTAAACATTGTCTATCATTACTTAAACTAATGAGACAGACAGACACTCAAGCTCCATCAATCACAATGTTTAACTCAATGTTTGACTACATTAGGCCCACAGCTGAACAACAGAACTACAGAAACGCAAGTTATCCGGTTATTAAGACATGTGCAGGGTTGTTACACAACGTAACTTGGTTACAGGTACACAACTTAACAGGTAGAAGTTCAGAGGAGCAAGCCGTTCCACGTAAACTGGGCACTGATCTATCTTAAAACCAAGCGTTTGGTGAATATTGCGTTGAACTCCAAGATTAGAAAAGCAGTCATCATGTAAATGTAAAATGACGCGAACACTACAAGAGATTGTACTGCTGAGGTGTTGTTGAAAAAATGTATGTTAGCCACTCATTCTTTGTAGGTTCATCTTTCGGAAGGGCATATAAAACAAATTTACTCTCACAGCGCAGGATACAGCGTCTTCTTGACATGACGTAATCCACGTGGAAATTGTACTGATTGCGGGCAAGTTGTTTGCGACGTAGAACGTGGGCTAACATTATGCAAATATGTTACTTAGTGACGCGGATCCATAACAGAAAAAAGATTTGAATTGCAGATGACTCTTTTTTTTTTCATAGACAATAACTTTATTTATTGTGCACTCTCGGCGTCACAACTTTGCAGATAGTTTATGTTCACATACAGCTACTTGACACACTGCATGACAAATCATATTTGAAAAGGCATAATAGGGGCACTTTAACACTGAGAATCATATGATTTTTAAAATCATATCTTTATATACTTTACTATAAACTTGGTGTGCTTGGTGTGAACAGGGCTTAAGGATCAGTCCGACTTCGAGTATAAATAATAATAATAATTATCCTTATTTTAGTACAACCGTTACCAAAACGTGACGTGTAAACTCTGCTGGTCACTGACGGGTTGGAGAAAATCGTCATTACTGCGTCACTGAACGACACGAGACACAACAGACCCGCTAGATTTAAATCAGCACAGCCAGCGAAGGATCGGACACACCTTTTTGTAATAACCAAAAATGGCTGTTTCGTGGTCTATTGAGGAAGTACAGACGTCTTGCTGTTAAAAACATCCACATGCCGAGAATGAAGAACAACATTCCATCAATATCCTCCATTGTGTGTGTTTGTTTGTGGTGCGTTTACGAGCATTGGAAGCGCAAACCGAGCCAAAGTGAGCCGTGCCGGGCCGTAGTGAGTCGTACCACGCAGTTGAAAAGTGCCAAGAGTCAGCAAACTCAGTTTTACAACAGTCTCATTTCATCTTTACCCGAGGAGCTCCGAGGTGCTGCAGACATGTTTGTGGACTCAAAAAATGTGATGTTTTTTAGGTTTCCCAAGGGGACGCTACTGAGAAGCTGGCTCACCAAGTCCCGACCCAGACTGCTGCTGCTCATCGCCGGCTTGAAGAGGCCTCAGGTCACCCTCATGCGCAGGAAAAGGATGAAACGCACGAAAGTTGCAAAGGCCACGTAAGCGGTAAATATGGTTATTGTTGGATGTCAGAGTGACCTCTCAAAGTCAGCCCGATTACTTCATCCATCTTCCTCTGAAATGAACTTCAATCTCATTTGGACTTTATGGTGACTTCACTGGATTTGTAAATGAGAGAGTATTTACATTTAAAGATGAGACAGAGGAATTAAAGTGGGCATAACAGGTCAACACTGATTGAAGAACTGTTCATGACTTATACTGTTGTACCTATTTTTAGCTGTACCCAAATAAATAAACAGGCACCATCCATGAATTGGGTGTAATTTGATGTCCCATCACAGTATAAAACATATATAAAGAAAACTTCAAATGTCTGTATGCAATTTTACAGTTTTTCAGCACATTTTCACGGCAAAATAAATTAGTTTCAATTGGAAACCGCACTATTGGGAATTTCAAGTGAGGGAGAAATTTCTCATGTAAATTTTGAAGTTTGATCACAAACTTTTTACTGTTACTCAGTTAAAATTCATGGATGAAAACAAAGTCATTCCAATAAGAATCTGCACGATTAGAGGAAAACTTAAGCGGTAAAATGCACCGGTTTAAATCCCTTGTAAAATGGTTCAACAAAACGGTTTAAATTAGCGTAAGGAAGTTAAAATAGCATGGAAGCATCATCAAATACGCTTTTAAATTACTTTTACATTTGTTAACACTATCGGGTAGGTTTTGGTAAAGGGGATATTTCCAACATGATCTTTAGCGACACTCACTGGATATTTAAATTCTGAATAGCCGCAAATGTACCTCAAGCAGCATTATAAAAACACTGTAATACGTACCTGTACCTACCTAATACAAATGTGCCATGGTTACATATTAAACGTGTCTTTTGCGACATTTTAGTGAAATGTGCAGTAAGATACATAATTACGTGGTAGCAGAAATGTATGTAGAGGCAATGAGCCTAGTGAAACTTTGCACTTAGGATGAACCAATGTTATAAAAACACAGCAATACTTACATATGTCAACATGATAAAAACGTGCCAGGGTTCACATACAGAACCTGTGTTTTAACACCACTCAGTGAAACTCCGGTGAAACGTGCAGCAAGGTACATAAAACAGTGTTGCACAAAAACTGCACAGAGGTACATATTTTTATGAGACTAGGTTGCCCCAAAAATTTGCTGAAATATTGCTGAAATGATCACACCTTTAGTTCGCTGAACTGACGTTATATTTGTAGCATTGGCAGGGAAGGGGGGCATTTAGAAAGCATGACACAAGGGGAAAAAAAATCCAATTTTTCATTTTAATTAATCCTCAAGTTTTGCCTTTGTTTGTTTTAATGTTTGTTTTTGACTTTTTTTGTTTAAATGACTTTAAAACATGACTTGTCCTAAACAACCTGTAAGTATTTATTATAATTTATAATATTATAACTGTTATTTAATTTTGAAATATACACCATGCTTATTATTTTTATATTTCTATTTTTGCCTAAATTTTGGGAACATGGAATCAACAGTAGCCACTTTTGGTAACATGTCTGCAGCATTAACAAATTTTGGTAACATTGTGGCAACATTTGCATATTTTGGTAAAATGGCTGCAGCATTTTGGTAACACTTTCTTGTGTAGGCACCAATTATCACTAATAATTAGTTATTTATTAGCATATTGGCTGTTAATTAGTACTTAGAAAGTGCACATTACTGTCTTATTCTTAATCTTTTAAACTATTAACTTATTAAACAACTTCCTTATCATTAACGAGCAATAAATTATTTTATTGGGGCAAAAGTTACAGTTAATAGTGAATGAAAACTGGTCTCCAAACTACAGCATGAAACAATATGAAACAAAAAGCTCATATATGTTATGTTTGTTCTCCTGGAATTGATGATTAAATTCACTGGTCCTCTGGTTGTGGAACTGTCAAGCCAGGTTTGGTACCCTATTCATGGAAAGTGCTACCGAAATATAATAAATGAGTTGCTTATTCAGTAGAAATCATGCATTCTTTTGCATTGCAGAACCTGCAGTCGTATGCCGCATTTCACTTGAGTCACTGACACAGAAAGAAGCTCCATCTGCCCTCAACATGAACGCAGATCCAGAAACGGAGAAAGCATCTCAGTCGTCTCTGCCAAATATACGAACTAAACACCAAAGCAGAAGCAGAAGAGGCTCAGAGTTGGTTGTGAACCTTTCACAAAGATCCAGACCCCCCGACTAAGATCCGGAGCCTCCCAGTGACATTTGTTCATCTTTCTCTCAAATATACACTTCTGTCATGCTTCAGTTCACTACTCAGCGTGTGGCAGCACATTATTGCTCTTGCTCTTTAAGTGCCTTTGGTTGACATTGCTTTCCTGTGTTCTCTGGTCAGGATTTCAGGGACTTTTTCGATTCCTAATGATGCGTGTGGGTGAAAAAGAAGAAAAATCATGAAAAAAAAAATAGGAAAAATTTATAATTGCCATGAGCTAGTAACCGACAGCACACCAGTGTTTTTTTCCATACTGTTGAGCAGTCAGAATGACAGCTGACAGTCCATTACTGTGTCCAGAGGAGTAAACTAATTCATTTAAATGTCAATATCCAATGGAAAAAAAAAATATATATATGATAGTTGGACCATTATGTGGCCCAATAATCATTTAACAACTTAAAAAAATATCACAGAATCATTATTTCAGTATTTTTATTTATTTTTTTTTTTTAAATAATAAAAAATCAAGCAGCTATTTGACAATTTATATAATTAAATGGTTGTTATTGAACACGTCCTCATAATTATTAATAAGAAAAAACTGCATTAATAATTGTTAGGTGAATCTTGTAAAGCATGTCAAGTTTGGCTCACATAACACAAAATCCATGGTAAAAATGTTAAGAAGTTATATTTTGTAGTAAGAAAACAACCATATTTCAGGAACATTCTGAGTTTTGTTACATTTCTGTTACTAAAAGGGTTTCAATATTCTCATTATTAACTTAATAAACCATTTAATTAAAAACAGTTATATACTATTCATAAAGCATAGTATTTCAAAGTATAAATTAACTTTATTCTTATTTATTATAATATAATTTTCTTTACGCAAACTATAATCAATATATTTTATAAATTGTTTTATAAATTATTTATAAAACTTCATAAATCGTTTTTTCCAAATTCCAACTAGTTTCATGTGATTTTGAGGTGACTCAAACACGTCTTGACATTTTTTGTAAGATTCACCCATTGCACTTGCTTCCGGTATTTTCCAGCAACAAGCTACAGCACAAGTCAAAACAGATGCTTGCATAGTTTGAAACTTATTTTCTCTTTTGTGGTCATATTGTCTTCTATCTCTATGTCAAAGCAGACACAGATTTGTTAGAAGAATCAAATACGTTTAATTTCAAAGCATTTTAAGATTATTTTCAGTAATTCTTTGAATAAACAAGGTAACACTTTATATTAAGTCGTCCCATTTGTCCTTTGTTACATATATGCAGTAACAACATAGCAATGAAGTGGTAATTACAGTAGTAAAACAAAAATATTAACATTTCTAAAAATATACAGGCATAAATCATACCACTGACATCAACTCCTTACAACATTTGCATAGCAAATTAATTATGAATTAAATAATCCAAAACTTAGCACTTAATATAAAGTGTGACCATTGCGTGCCAGTGTGTAAAATTAGTGGTGTCAAACGATTAATCAATTAAAAAATAACACATTTTTTACATAATATATATGTGTGTGTACCGTTAATATTTATTATGCATACATAAATATATATGGTACACATACATTATGTATATATAAAAATACGCACACAAGCATGTATATATTTACGACAAATGTTAAGTTTATATATTAAGTAAATTTATATATAATTTATATAAATATATACATGCAAATGCATGTAAATATTTTCTAAATATGTTCTGTATGTATGTGTCTTTATATATACATAATAAATATACTCAGCACACACACATATATTAGGGTAAAAATCAGGGTGGGTAAAAAAAATGCCAGCGAATGCAAAGTTTTGCGAGAGAACGCAAACCATTTTACGAGATAACGCAAAGTTTTGCGAGAGAAAAAATTCTTTCCACCTTGAATTTTTTTTTACCCACCCAGATTTTTTTTCCTCCACCACGTCCCTTAAGGGGCTCCGCACACATATATATGATGTAAAGAAAAACTTATTTTGGATCTGATTAAGTGCAAATTTATTGTTTGACAGCACTAGCAAATATCAAAAGCCCTGAGGTGGATTTATTTTGATGAATTTTTCTAGTGTACCACAGTAATTTAACATTTATGCAAAACACTAATTAAGTGCCCTTCTCACACACACACACACAGTCTAGCCAAGGTGTATCTCAAGTTGTAGTTGTTGCAGTGCTAGTTAGATATCAGTTTTCATTTTACTTAATCTTATTTCTAGTTTCTCATTAGTTTTGAGTTTTTTTCCAGATTGACTGGTTTCCATTTAGACACTAAATATGAAAGGAAGATGCAAAGCAATCCTGCGGGATAAGAAGCGAAACATGATCTGTGTCCTAACCAGATGTGAAGCAACAAGTCTCGATCTGTCTGTGCTCAAACATGACACAATCACAGTCAGTCAGATGATATTTGACGTTTAATATTGAGTTACATGGGCCAATGAGAGCGGCTCTGGTTAGGACGCAGTGCAAAAGTTTTAGCTTCAGAAGTTATGTGATTTCAGATGGGCGAAGTGTTTAGGATGTTATTTTGCGGTGAATTTCTGCTGGATGAGCTTGTATCTGTTGAGCTGCTGCTCAGAGACGGATGGCTGAAGGCCTGCCAGAGCCTGCCTGAAGTCTTCTGAACACAGAGTCAGAGTGCTGGCCTCTGAATCCACACCTGCATCACAGACACAGAGATGAAGAAAGAGTGAAGGCAAGTAGAGCAGATATTGAGAAGGAAACAGAAAGACGGACAGAGCCAGGCCAGAAACATCCTCTACTCAACACACGTGAACACTTGAACAGCAGCGTTCGTGTTCACCTACCTGTGTAGAGTGTGGTTTTAGGCTCGGGGCAATTAGCTGGAATATGGACACATGGGTTCCATGCATAGAATGTAACTTTTCATTTCTTCTTGGTTTAATTTATATCCTCTAAACTTTAACCAATAAAGATCTCAGGTGTTGAACTGGCAAATGCACACACGGTGTGTTGATATTTTGCTTATTGATAGTGAATGTCTGAACATGCTGATGAGTGCCTGTGTTAAAAGCTGACGGATCGGTCAAGATGAACGATGAAGGATAAAAATAATGCTTTCAAGCTTCTGCACACAACTAATAAACAAGTATCACTTCTTATTCACTTGTTTTTGAAAAATAAGAATAATATTAAAATTATATATATATAATATCTTGGCTCTCGGCCAAGGCGGTCTCATCTTTCTCCTCTCCCTCCCCTATCTCTCCCTGCTGGCTCCTCTTGTCTTGTGAGATCTATCTCTGAGACTCTCTTTGCCCTGCTCTTCAAACTTAAAGGATTTATGGATTTGATCAACTCGTCTCTAAACGCAATTGAACACAAATTCCCCTCCTTCTCCTAATGTATCTTATTTCCTTATTTTCTATATGCTACTTCTGGACTGACCTGTCTTCCCCCCAAAAGTGATGTTTGTGTATGGTCGGAGGGGTCCAATTTAACTACATGTAACAGTGTATGTGACAAATAAAGGCTTCAATCAATCATTATTTATATATATATAGTGCTGTCAAATATTAACATTACTCACAATTAAACATTAATCACAATTAAAATCAAGTCCAAAATAAAAGTTTTAGTGTTTTTAATATGAGTGTGTACTGCTATATTTATTATGCATATATAAACACAAACACAATTATGTTAGAAATATTTTATAATAATAGAAATATATAAATGCATACGCATGTAAACGCTTTCAAAATACATAACGCAAAACAGCAATATAAAAGTAACTTAATAATAATTATTATACTAATAATACTTAATTAAAAATTGGTCATTTATAAAGTAAATGCTGTTCTTTTAAACTATATTTTTCAAAAAGGCAGTAAAAAGTTTTTAATATTGATTATTAGAAATGTTTCTTAATAATTGGGAACCAGTAATATGGATAATAAATGAACACCAAATCATCCCATTAAATTTACTTCTGAAAGAAAAATGCTTGCCATCTCTAGAGAAATAAGATTGTTGGCTTTAAAGAGGTCAGTGTTTGTTTTGAACAGTTACATAAATGTCAACATTAAATCATGCGTGTAATGATCACAAACTAAACTTATGGCTTTATGGCCTTATGGCTCTGCAGAACTGAGGGAACAGCAACTGTGGCATTTTCTGTAACATTTGGTATTTATTTAACATGGTCACTCACCCTTGAGTCATACAATCATTCCTCACTGGTTGGTTTTCCACATACCTTCAGTAATTCGTAATATCTTTCTCTTGATGGCACACATCATGGCGTCTGAGCAGAGTGCGTAGAGATCGGCTCCAGTCAGCTGAGTAGGACAGGACTCCACGACCTCCGACAGACACACGCTGGGGTCCACCTTAAACCTCCAAACACATCACCAGTAGAGAGTCAGCAGCAATAACACACTCCAGCAGCACCGAGAGAGCATGAACGCACTCACTTCCGCAAGATGGCCCTCAGAACTTGCAGCTGAGACTCTCTGTCTTCATTCACACCCACATAAACCAACTTATCAAATCTGGAAAGAAGAAAAAGCATTGCAAGAATACAGAATAAACTGAAGAGCAGCTGAATCTGAATGCATTTACCTGCCAGGCCTGAGCAATGATTGGTCCAGTAGATCTGGTCGATTAGTTGCTCCGATCACAAATACGTCTCCAGATAAGTGAAGACCATCAAGCTCTGCTAAAAGCTGCGACACCACCCTAATAATAAAATATGGCAAAAACATGGCTTGTCATGATCGTTCATACATATTTCAAACCAGCATCACTAAGATGGCAGAGTATTGCACAACACAAGAAAATCAGCACAACACAATGCATAGGACTGTCGTTGTGCAGATTGTTTCAATTTTGTTGTGCTAATTTTGTTTTTATTTTGCGTATTGTTTCCATTGTTTTGTGCTAATTTCACTGTATTGTGAATTTCTATTTTCGTTTTGCAGCTTGTTTCTGTTGTGTTGTGCTAATTAGACTTTAAAAAAAAAAAATTGTGTTTCTGTTATGATGTGCTATTGGGTTGTGCTCCTTTCGTTGTGCAGATTGTTTCAATTTTGTTGTGCTAATTATGATGTGTTGTAACTTATTTCCATTTTGTTGTGCCAATTTTGTTTTGCGGCTTGTTTCTATTGTGTTGTGCTAATTAATTTTGTTTTTGTTTTTTATTGTGTTGTGGTGTCTTTCTGTTTTGACCTGTTTTTTTAATATGTTGTGTTAGTACTAATTTCATTGTATTGCGGTTTTTTTTTCTTCTTCATCTTGTTGTGTTAGACTTATTTCCATTGGGGTGACCATAGTCTCAGCCTTAGACGTCATGCCCACAGAGCTTTGGCTGAACGTCTGATGCATATTTTAATATTGTTTTGATGCATACACTTTTCTGGAAACACTTCAGCAGTGTCGAGTCGTCGTCTGATTGTTTAATTTGAGCGGATTTCCAGGGGGTGCGAGTGTCGCGTTAATTTTCAGTCCTCTGGGAAACAAAGCGCAGGTGTGATAGCGGAAAAAAAAACTCTTGTGTACTCTATTGTGCCTCATTAGAACACTTCGGCAAGACGTGCAGATCACCAAACTTGTGTCATGAAGAACACCAACAAACTCCTCCAGCACAATAGTAAATTCAGCTTTGTCCTTAGAGTCGTGTCCACAAACTAATTTGTGTTTGTTAGTTTTAGATGCTTTGAAGGTCTCTGAACAAAGTCTGCATACCTTTTCTACTGATTTAGTCTGTGTTTTAATCAGATGTGGTAATGCAGACGCCATTGTTGTTATACGTGAAAGAACAGATCAATGGCTTATTGCTTGTTTTCTTCTACTTTGTTGATTTTCTCTGCTGACTGGCTTGTTGCATGCTGGTCTGTTGTTGTGGGGACATTTCCACGCCCTGAAACGTGACGCTGAACGAAACAAACTTAGATTGGTAGTTTGACATTGGCATTATGGGCGGGCCTTGCCAAAGAAAGCAGCTATGGGCTACACAAGACTAGGGTGACCATACATGTTTTTGGACCTACAAAAATGTATCCGGCCAGGTTTTCTTAATCGCCCAAAATGTCAGAGATTGGGCTGTTTTCATAATACCATTCCCGCTGAATTTCTGACCATCGCTGTCTGCTCCTGCAACATGTGTTTTCCTCCCGCAAATTTCATGTCCGCTCCTTTAAACATTACATTATTGTGTATAATTGTTACGCATCAGTCAGTATCTGTTTTTATTACTGCTGATTTGTTACATGGAACAAGCTTTACTGACGAGATGCGAATGATCATCGTGTTAGATATATCGTACAGTTAGGGCTGTGAAGAAGATATTAATATACTATATCTGAAACAATGTGTACTGTGAAAATGTAAGTTGAGTAGAATACAAGTGTCTAAGTATAATATAAAATGTGATGGTGACCTGTCCATCACCCCTCCTGAGTCTCCACTCTGGCCTCTATTAGGAGCCAAAGAGTCCAGCTCATCAAAGAAGATGATACAGGGAGCAGCGGTTCTGGCCTTACTGAACACTGGCGAACAGACAGAGAGAAACTTTAACATGCTCAATAAAATAAATATAGTAAAATGAGCTCAAATGGATCAGCAGATTGAGAAGAGTAGTTCATTTCATTACTCATACCCTCTCGGATGTTCTCCTCACTCTGACCAACGTACATGTTGATGAGTTCAGGACCCTTCACACTGAAAACAAACATCAAACACACTCATCATTACATATTATTTTCATTTAGCTTTGTGCTCAAAGCAGTCTCTTAAATATTTCAAACTTACAGCAAATAAAGTAGTAGTATTTTAAAAAATTTAATTAATTACATTGATTAATCTAGTTAATCGCATATTATATTTGGCTATGGAATTACCCACAAAAAAATCATACAGCTTTAATCATACAGTAACTCTACCTTGACTTAAATTAAACTTTACTCTAAATAAGAACTAAATCTACCAGCAGGTGGCCATTAATGTCTTTATGAGTCAGCCTATTGATTCACTGTTTCACATGATTCGTTCAAAACGTGAATTTTCACTTAGAAATGAATCACTGCTGTGCTGTAGATGCACAGCAATTATGATATGGTTTTAACGGTAATATTTGCTCTGCAAAATTGAGCAAAAACAAACTATATTGTACATGTACTTAAAATTAAATAATACAGAATATTAACTTGTTATTTATTAAACTGTTATTTTAAACAGATTTAGACTCGTGATAACAAAAACAGCACTCGTGTGATAAAGCTGACCCTGCTCGCATGATTCATAATTGTTACACAACTAGTCAAAGTTATGTTAAACTAACATAACTAAAAAAAGAGTTATGCAGTCACCTGAGGAAGGTCATGGTACATTCAGTGGCGACAGCTTTAGCCAGCAGGGTTTTTCCAGTGCCCGGCGGCCCATAGAGCAGCAGGCCGGAGCGCCGCAGACCCAGCGAGAGCAGCTCTGGATGCTCTAGAGGAAGCTGAATCGTGTCCAAAATCTCCTTCTTAACCTGCTGCAGTCCACCAACGTCCTGCCATCTGACTGACGGGATCTGAGATGAAGAAGAGAAGACGAACTCTGAGTTTTAGACACGACAACAGCTTTAGGGCATCAGATTTTAGTTATGTAAGCAGATGCTTTTTTCAGACGCTTTTTATTTTACTGATAGTTATGTAAATAGTACATTTATGCCTAACCTTAATTCGTGGGTGAACTTTAAATGACTTTACATGTGAGGCAGGTGATTTTGAAGAGAAAAGCAATAGCCAAGCCAGCTTTGATAGCATAAGATCCCATCCTCCTTGCAAATAACTCTCCAAAGTCACATCTCCTGCTTTTTTTTTTTGTCGTTTTGGTATGTTACCGTTACATATATGAATTATCTCTCAAGCCGTATTTGGTTACCGGGATTTGAGTCGAAACGCTCTGCATATTGAGGGAATTCCCAGCTGAGAAACTGACCCTGGCATTATGATAAGTGTGGTATGTTTACATCCTAACAGCATAGCATAGCATTTCTTTTCTCAGCCGCTTTTTTAAGCTCTTTTGGTAGCTGTGGTCTACTAAAAAAATCTTTAGGCTTTAGAGCTAAAGTGGATAGAACAAAGGAGCAGGTCTTTAGCATTAGCATTTTTTTTTTTTAAGTAATCAAGTTTTTTTAAGTTTTATTCGTCCACAGGCACCTTCTAATAATTTTATTAGCCTGGTAGCGCTAGGAAAGCAGTCATTCATTGCCTTTCTTGTTGCCCTTCGACAAAAAATTACAACCAAAAGCAACACAATATGGTTTATGTAAGCTGTGTATTCCGGCATTTTGTTTTCATCTTTGCTCTATATAACTAAAAAATAAAAATTGTGTTTCAATCACAACGCTGCTTCGTCCACAGAGGTTATGGGAAAATACTGTAATTCTGCTGTTCTATAAGAATGTCAGTGAGTGGATTTACAGAGACTTTCATTTATATTGAGCCTGTGTGTGGTTTCTGTCTGTCCAAAAATGAAACTAATTTATATGCCTTGCTGTACATATTGAAGAAAAACATTCAACTTGCTGTACACCGGTTGAATAAAAACATCCTTATGTGGATCCTACACCTTTAAACGATTCAGATAAGATTTCCAGAATTACAGAAGGAACAGATAACATACACATAATAATTTCCTTATTAATTATCATTGTAACCCTTTTCTTTATTTAAAGGCTTAAATGTGAGGTTTAACATTCCATTAAACTTTTTCACAGCTTTATTTGAACATTTTGTACTTGCTTTTAGATGCTAGTTGCCATCTAAAATCGGAGCATCATTGGTAAAGTTAATCCTTTAGTGTTATTGCAAACAAAAAAGTGATTTTATTTATTATTTGTTGATTTTAAAACAGAACAATTTGTGTCAGTACTTTTGGAGCATCATATTACACAACACTGTGATAATATTGGTGACTGGGATCATTTAGGTCTTTATAATTATCGCTTTAAGACATTTTCAGACCATTACATCTCTACCAGGAACACAATGAGTTGACTAAAATGCTAGAGTGCATGTAAAGAAGTTGATCATTAACTGTTGTGTTAAAAAAAACAGCACATTTGAATGTAATTGCAGTGGACATGCACTAAAAACTACACTGTTTCTGAACTAGTTTTTATAAGTATGCTAAACATAAAAAACTCAATCAAGGAAAAAAAAAAGTACTTTTGGCGCTCCGATGGCTTGTGAATGTGCCTCCTGTAGGATGTCCAGTGCTGTGCTGAAGTCCTCAGACATGACGCTCACTCCGGAGACGCACAGATCCTCCTCTTCCTGTTCACTCGCTGCTTCTGGAAAACTACACACGAAGATCCATCTGATCCATTGAACAGGACTATGAATAACAGCGGAAGAGTGAAGACTTACTACGTCTGCAGAAGTCGTCTGTGAGCGGCTTTCCCAGCATTGGTAAGGAGTGCGCAAAGATCTCCTAAAACAAACCCCTACAGAAACAAAATCACCATGAAATGACAATTAATGTACTTAAGATACAGTGAAATGATATGCTCATACCCTGAATGCAGAGCAATTTGCACATTTGTCTTTGTGTATCTTTGAACATGTATAAAATAGTGCATATGGTCAATCTGAATGCAAAGATGAGATAAATGATAATCTCACAGCTGTCTGTTTGGCGATCTTGCCAAGATTGACGTCTTTTCCCAGCATCAGGTCCTCACTGAGGCTGGCCAGCATGGTCCTGCGCTGCTCCTCGGACAGACTCTCCGTCACCACCTGGTGTACAAACGCTGCCGTCACATCTGAGGACAGTTCCCGCTGGCTGCTCACGGACCCCACCACCACCACACTGCAGGAGAGCACAAGAAAGAACTGTCACTCCCATTTTTTAATACAGATGTAAAAGTGCAATAAACAAACTAAAA
The DNA here is from genome assembly GCA_032359435.1 of Enteromius unitaeniatus. NCBI lineage: Eukaryota > Metazoa > Chordata > Actinopteri > Cypriniformes > Cyprinidae > Enteromius > Enteromius unitaeniatus. The sequence goes on from JAUMHI010000029.1 coordinate 1,958,866, forward strand.
TGTTATTATCTTCATACAGCTGTGTGATGTTTTGATTTCTTCCCCGGGCACTCCAGCACTGACTGCCCACTGCTCCATGGAGTGTGTGTGTTCACTGTGTGTTTTGCACTTTGGATTGGTTAAATGCAGGGCACAATTTCCAAGTGTGGAAACACCATACACAAAATGATTTTGATGCACCATTGCAAGATCTGATTTTAAAACGGTTTTTAAAGATGAATTTTGAGATTTTGAGCATTCATTTTAATATGTGTAATTTATAATCAAGGCAACGCTTGGGAGTCATTGAGCAAATAAGGTAAAAATAAATGGACATTATCAGACAATTTAAGTGTTTTTTGACATTTCAAATGTAAGTGTTTTTTGCATTAATTTTAACCTGTTGTTTGGGACTCCCCAAACCAAAACATGAATCTTTCATAATCTATAATATGGGCACTTTAAGAGAAGCATGTTTCTGTTAAATACCAGTGTGCTGCAGGAGTGTTGGGGTCTCACCTGGCGTGAGCAGCTGCTACAAGCTGGCAGAGCGTGGACGTGACCCTGGAGTCGGTCTCAGAGCCGTCTCGTGGTTGGCCGAGCAGCTGCAGGTTTCTCAGCAACAAAACACACGGGTGATGGAGCTCTGCTCTCTCAAATACAGACTTCATCTTGGCCTCACAGGCAGCTGCCGTGTCTGCGCAGACAGTGACACAGTCCACCTGTACACACCAGCACCATGGGCGTAAATTTCATTTAACAGTAGGGGGGGACAATAAACATAACATTTCTTGCGAGCAATTTTTGAAGGGGACGCAAATAAAACAGTCAAATTGTACTTATAAAGAGATGTCAAAACTGTGGAAAACTTTGCTTCTATCATTATTGTAGCATGGAGACTAGTTTTTCTCTGGTTTAATGAAAAGGCAGATTTTGTTCTTCAAAACTACTGCAATGTTTGTTATGTTGTTTACAGTCGATTCACTCTCTCTCTGCCACGACAATCTCGGAGGCTGCACTGAACTGATAAATTCGGTTCCCAAGAAAATAAATAAAAGCCCGCCCACACTGAAAGCTTATAGGCTTATTTTGCTTAGTAACCAATCAGAATGCTCTCTGATGTATAGTAGGCAGTGGGCCAAACCACTGTGAGGAAGGGGAGGGGGAGCTCAACTATTTTGAAATGCATTTTTTGTGTTTGTATTTCAACTTACACAATTATTTTTTAGATATACATACATTTTTTTTTTTTTTTTCACAATAGACAGTGCAATTTATTTTTATTTTTTTATGATTTAATGGGAGGACAACCCTCGGATTCCCTAACTAAAACATCTACAACATGATTTAACTAAAACAAGGGAACTAATTAGTACAATGTGCTTGCAACTGAACGAAAATGAGTAACTAGATTAATAAGTCATAGGAAACACATTTTTAATTCAAGGTTAAGATTATCATGCCTGCATTTCACATGCAGGGCTCCATCAAAAATAAACAAGTAGGGACTCTAAATATACAGCTTCATTCCCAATAATAAAAAAAACAACTATCAAGAAATTATGTTAGAGGGTATGATGAAAACTGATTAAAAGTTTCACTCAATATTTGTGTATTTATGCTTGATGTTTATTAGCTTAGCAACATGCTAATTAACTAAGCTCTACTAGACTGAACAACTGTGTTTTTGAGAGAAGAGAAGTAACCGTTTTTTTTGTTATATTGATTACCTTTTGTATAAATTTACCCAAAAAATGAAAATTCTGTCATCATTTACTCACCTTTAAGTAATTCCAAACCTGTATGAATCTCTGTTCTGCCAAACACAAAGGAAGATATTTTGAAGAAAGTTTGTACCCAGGGTGTTTTAGGTCACCACTGACTTCCATAGTGTCTTTATTTCCTACTATTTGGAAGTCAATGGTGACCAAAACCGCCTGGGTAAAAATAAGTACACGATGACAGAATTTTCATTTTTTTGGATTAACTATTCCTTTAATTTTCATATGGGCTGTTTCCCCTGAACTTATGAAAGACACAACATTTTGGATGCTTGTAATGCCTGTGAAAAAACAATGTAGAAAAATCACTAATCACCTTGATCAGATGCAGATGTAGCCTCCTGCTAGCTGCTCTTACCATGGTAACTTTACCACTGCCATTTGGACCCATCAGAAGAACCGAACAGCCTCTTTTTAATGTTGGGGAGCTGCAAGAGAAAACATTTAAAACATATTATGTAAATTAAGCAGTAATAATATTTAAATATAATTAACATTTGATCAATCCAGCAGCATTCCAGCAAAGGAAAAATGGAAAAATGATTGATCGTGATTAATCTCATGTAAAACATACTGTGTATATGTATTATGTGTAAATATAAACACATGTATATTTGTATATATGCGTGTGTGTGTGTGTATATATATATATATCAGAAATAGTATGCATAATGTATAAATGCAAATTATAAGAATATAAATATTTAAATGTACACATATGTACATATTTTTTTAATATGTGTGCAAATATACAATATACACAAAATAAATACACACAGTACAATACACATACATATATTATGTATTATGTAAACAAAACCTATTTTGGATGCAGTTCATAATTTGACAGCACTAATTAATAGATCACAATAATCTAGCTTTAATCTAAATGTAAATGCTGTTAAACAAAATCAAGATGTGAAGTAAAATAATATTTATTTTTCCTCAACTATCATTTGATTGAAGCATATAAAGTTCAAATTAACTGCTTCTGTTTATAAACACAGTTTGAAAATAATTGTGTCATAATTATTAATAACATAATTGAACAAATAAGCTTTCCATTGATATATAATTAGTTAGGATTGGACAATATTTGGCTGAGATCCAACTATTTGAAAATCTGAGAAAAAAAAAAAATTTGAATATTAAGAAAATCTCCTTTAAAGTTGACCAAACGAAGTTCTTAGCCAATACATATTACTAATCAAAAATTACGTTTTGATATATTTACAATAGGAAATTTACCAAATATCTTCAAAGGACATGATCTTTACTTATTTTCCTAATGATTTATGGCATGAAAGAAAATGTATAATTTTGACCCAAACAATGTATTGTTCGCTATTGCTACAAATATACCTGTGCTACTTATGACTGCTTTTGTTCTCCAGGGTTACATATACACTGTTAAAAATAAAGGTTAAAAAATGTGATGCCATAGAACAACCAATTTTGGTTTCCCAAAGAGCCTTTCAGGAAACTTCCAAAAAGACCCTTTTTTTAATGTGAAGAACTTTGTAATATTCTAAAGAACATTTTCCCAATGTAAAGAACCTTTTGTGGATTCCATGGATGGTAAAGGTTCTTTGTGGAACCATGCCAGTAAAGAACCTTTATTTTTAAGAGTGTATATATATTGAGAGAGAGAAACAAGTGTTTGACAAAGGCAGGCCTCCTAGTTCAAAAGGTTGAGATTTACTCTTCTAACGGGAAGAAGGACGCACAAATTTAATCTGCTTATCTTTCAAATGAGACTTTGTGTCCTTAATTCTGCAGTACTGAGGTTGTGAGCGCCTTAATAAATAATGTACACAATACAGACATTTCACTGAAGTGAGGCTGGATGATAGTGAGCAGTTTCTCCACAGTACTGGACAGCCCCGGGGGACAGAGACTTGTCCAGAAAGACGAACCCTTCGTCAGCACAGAGCGAGGAGACAGACTGTGGGCGGAGCCTCCCTGCAGGCAGCCAATCAGAGCATATATTAACCGATTCTGATTGAACTATTACTAATATCTCAGTGATTGTCTTCTTTCCTCACCATGTACAGTGAAGTGTGATTGGAGTCGGCCAGATACGGAGAATCCTCTTCCTCCTCAGCAGAAAAACCACACACCTGCTTTACCTTGAAATACAGCACAGGCCACCTGAGAAACACAACACCTACATGAGGACTGGTTTCCAGAGGTCTCTAATGCAGCTGCTGAAGACGAACCAGCACCTGGGGATTCCTTCAGAGCTGTTCTCTACTAGATCAGGATGTCCTTCAGATGGGATTCCCAATATAGTCCCTCGCTGAACAAGCCTGCAAACAAACACAGTGCTCAGAAAAACCAAGACGACGCTCGTACGTGATTGGAAAGCGCTCTGAGCACCTGGGTACGCTGAAGTGTTTGTGAAGGATGCTGTCGAAGGGCCCGTGGGAACTGTAGTCTGGAGATATGATGGCTTCTATGTGCAGCTCTTTAGCAAACGGAGGCGATGCACAGCGACATGAGCTCATGGAGATCTGAGACTCGGCCACAGACGCCTTATTCCACCTCTGCTTGAGTTAAATCACATCACACATCTGTTTACATCTTATCCCCTCGCTTAATATTACCACATATAGCTGTAGATAATGTCTGACAATTTTGAGACAAGCAGCAGTCGATAACCAGGGGTGTGTTTTGTTCGTTTTAAGTTAAACATGCAGTATATAGTTTGACAGCACTAATATTTTTGTTTGTAAAAATATACATGAGTGTATATGAAGATCCTTATGCAAATTGGAGAAATAGGCTATTAATATTTCCTCTCTATATAGTTTTGGACATATTAAGTATAACACGTTTCATTTGCACACATACTGTATACTTCTGGAAAATACAGCAAATCTTCAATGTTTATAGTCACATACTTATTATACAGCACAGATCTACACTATAAATAATGTTGAATGTATACATTTGTCCAGCTATATTTGCATATAGTACACTCATAAAGCAAAATATGCTATAAAGTAAATCTCAACCGCTTGACTGTATACACTGCTGTACAATTTGAATTTTTCGTCTGCTCAGCAATGTTGCATTATCAGAGAAAAAAATAAAAATATATTATTAGTGAAATATTATTACAATTTAAAATGAAAAATTATATTTGAATATACTTTAAAATACAATTTGTTCCTGTGATGCAGTGCTGAATTTTCAGCGTAATTCTTTCAGTCTTCAGTGTCAAACGATTCTCCAGAAATCAATCTAATATGCCGATTTATAATCAATATATACATACTTCTTTGAAACTTGTGAAACATTTTCCAGGATTCTGTAATGAATAAAACATTTTAAAAGAATATATTTAAAATAGACTTTCTAACAATGCAATTCTCTACTATCACTTTTTTGTATCACATGTTCACAAAAATAAAAATAAAATACAAGAAGCAAAATGTTTCCCAGACTGATAAAAAGTCAAGACATTAGAATGATTTCTGCGGGATTGTGTGACACTGAAGACTGGGTTAATGATGCTGAAAATTCAGCTGAACATACAGAAACAAATGACATTTTAAAGTAGATTAAGATATAGAAAATAATATAAATGTGAACTGTATTAATACTAAGGTCTAATCTTACATCTGACATATTACCACCAAATAAAAATGTAATTAAAGTAAAAATTAAATGAATTACAATAAAATAATCAACCAAAGCTTAGAGTTCTCAGAATATTTCAATTTAAACTTGACTCGATTCCGTTGACCAACACAATTATTATAACCTTCTCCACCTTAATGTTGATGGTCTTGTTTCCAACAGGCACTGGCATCCCATCTGACAGGTTAAACCACTGGACGGGTGAAATCAAGCCCACATTCTCATTCCCATCCATGTCTAAGTGCTTAAACGTGCCAAATGCTTTGACAGCCACCAGATGAACACGTCCCTGTCTCTTACAGGACGTTTTAAAGCTGCTTTCATTCTCTCCCAAAACAGGACTCTGAGTCTGCTTCATCTTCTCCGCAGGGATGGACGCAATGACCCACTCCCCGTTAAACACTCCCAGCTTCAGCAACAAGCTCTTGCTTACAAAAACAGTGCTCTCAACGTCCAGTCCCTCATTCTGCTCCAGCCTAGACAGTATTCCTCCAGGTTTATGGAGATCTGAAACATCTAACACGCGCACATCCAGCCTGCATTTAAGAGCCTGTGAGAAAGCACTGAAGTCTAGCACTTTACTGTTCAACAAAGAGCTGCCAGAGCTCAAACTGTTTGCATACTGGGCGAAATCAGAGACGAAGAGGGAGGAAGCTAGCATGATGCTGGTGCTGCTGACCTCCAGATCTCTGCAGTCTGAGAGCACCACGCTGGTGTCCACAGTTATCCTGCCCTGACTGACAGGTGTGCACTCCAGCACCATCACCTCCGACAGGTACTGCTGGGCAGCTTCTTCACCCAGTAGATGATGGTAGGGTAGGAGAAGAGCGTCTCCTTGTCTCGCCAGCAGAGTCTGACCGTGACAGGAAGCCAGGATCAGCAGAGCGTTTGAGAACTTCTCTGAAGAAGCCCATTTAAAGCTCTGCTTGGTCCAAGCGCCGATCACAATCTTCTTTAACGGCAGCAGAGACTGTGGACGAAGCGTTCCCGGCGAGTGCTCCTTCAGTCCGTAGTGTCTGAGGAAAGATCTGCTCACGTAAACAGCGACGCACGTGGGAATGTTTACATCCGTCTCTTCCTCTGGAGTCTCGTGCGCGCAGACCAAAAAGCCCCGATTAGAGGGGTACTGCGAGTCTGTCAGGGACAGTAACAAAGCGTATGTGGGTCCAGTGTGGTCTGGAAACTTTTGAGCGAATTGGGATTTGTTGATAAGTACGTGCAGAGGATGAATGTGTGAGGGAAAGTCCTCAAGACACTTCAACTTCATCTGGGACGCCATGTTGGAAACGTGCGCATGCGCAGTGAAGCGAGAGGAACCGCCGGCTGACAGAAAGTCTTAAAAAATTAATATATAAATAAAAGTTAAAATTACCCATTTTTCCTCTTCATACCAGAATTGGTATTTTGAAAAGTTAGTGTGATAGGAAAAACAAAAGCAAAGAAAAAGTTTACAGCTTGTTTGAAAACTGCACCTGAAGAAAATAAATATCAGTCGATTTAAATGACATTATTCCAGCAAAGCGTTGTCTTATTATGTTACTTTTTATAGGTTGCTACGACTATTAACCACAAGACAAAGAAAACACAATCTGAAAAAAAAGTATTTTAATGTCTTTGTACGCCTATTTTCAAATAAATGTATACATTTACACTCATTTAGCAGAAGCTTTTATACAAAGCGACTCACATATGAGGACCATGGACGCAATCAAAATCAACAAAAGAGCAATAATACACATGTCATTTTTATTATTATTACATAAATAAAAGTAAAACAGACAGAATAGAAAAAGAATTGTGCAATCTAGTGTTAGAGGCATTTTCTTCTTTTTGTGTTAATTGCATAGTAAATAAAAAGAAAACAAATAGATAGAAAACAAAAGGATTAAAGAAGCTAGTGTTCTTTTTATTTTAGTAAATGAATAGAGTGTTACTCTAAAGGGACATTTTTAAAGAATATAAATAGATAAATCATATAAAAAAGAAAGAAAGAAAGAAAGAAAGCTTAAATCTTGTCTATCAAACTTTTGCACACATTTTTCACTTCTTTTTTTCCACTGTCATCTTCTTCAGGTTTCTGTTTGTATCTTGTTTCTCTTGGCAACTTGTAAACTCAAAGACTGTGAGAAAGGTCACATGCAAATTTGCAATAAAACTCTTAGGGTAGTTTCTCCAACAGGGATTAAAATTAAGGGCTGTCTAAATTTGAAAAAGCTTGCACTGAGATATCTCAAAATACATTATTGTCATTGTTTGGTCTTAAAATGCTCACAGGTAATGCATTTTTAAAGCCCTTAAAGTTTAAGGCCCGGTTTCACAAACGTTTACTGGAAAACTTGAAGTAACCATTACTTAAATATAAGAGTCATTTTACCAACCATTTTAAGTTGAATTTACTTAAAAAACTGAAGGAAACTGGTTGCCCTAAAAAAATGTAAATAACATTTACTGGAAAACTTGAAGTAACCATTACTTAAATATAAGAGTCATTTTAACAACCATTTTAAGTTGAATTTACTTAATGCTTTTAATTTGTCTTATGTGCATTTAATTACAGTTGACAGCTCATTTGGCTTTCTGTTTGAGTTGTCTTCTGCTATTAATACTGAATTGTAAAAATAGCTTTTTCAATTTCTTTGCAGATAAGTCTTTTTTCAGTGACTCATTGTGAGCTCATCTACACAAAAAATTTAAAAGATGGATGCTTTCATCATGGTTTTAGAAGTTAATTAATGGGAATAAACATTAATCAATTGCTTCCACTCCTGAGTTCAGTCTTTTTTCTCTGTGACTCCTTTATATCTATAGTCTTCGTGTCAGGACCTGATTCAGTTTGCAGCACTTGTTTGTCATGAATTTGTAGTAACCAGCTCTCACCACTGAGTGGCACAAGTGTCTTTTAAATGAGAATGGTTTAGTCTTGTTTTGACACAAGTAAACGTTCTGCTCCACACAGAAAGTCAGCAAGGCCGTTCTTCACGTGTTCAGTACCATAACAAAGAAGACACTTAACATAATGGGACCTGTAACCATACTGAGGTCCTCGGTGTCCAAACTAAAGTCAGTGGTGTCCTTGCAGCTTGGTATTCCTCTTAGGTCCTTCAGAATGTTCACTGTGAGCGGCCTTCATCATACTTCGCTATGACTGTAACCAGGGGCAGATTTACTGAATTTGGGGCCTCAGGCAAATATAGGAATGGGGCCCTATACATTTGCACAAATTGACTTCATATTTACATTTGCAACTACTTGTTGCTGCTGCGCAATGGTGCCCCATAGTTATGTCCAGTGTTTCTAAATTTTAAGTACATATTATAATGGGATTCTATCATTAACATTTATTCACTTAGCAGACACTTTTATTCTTTCATGTTGTAGACAATGGAATAGCAATTGATTTACAGTTGAGATATACAGTAAAAACTAGTAAGAAGTATAACTTATTATATTTACTGACACAAACCTGCTTAGGTTACACATAGCCTAACGTGTCCACTTACTGTAAATCTGGCCTGCTGCGATGTCAATGGCATGAACCTCCTGCAAACTGCAATTCAGCATCAATGCTGAGAATGCCTTACCTATTAAGCTTCTAAACTTTACACCACTGTCAGCTTCCCCGGATGCTCTCTACCACTGCACATCTATCTTCGGATCAAGACGTGGACGTGCAAGACTCAAGCACGATGACGCCACCCGCTTGAAAAAGAGATCTGTGATCCGGTGCATGTTGATGGAGTTCCCATGCAGAATAAGTCCTCAAATCCCAGAGGTCGAGGATTGAGAGGATGTGTAGAGGTCAAAGAGTCATCCTGTGGTTTCGTAGTGACCTTATGCTTTGTGGGTCCTTCCTGTGCCTGTCATCGTTCTGCTGCTCCACCTTCCCAGAGCGCATCAGTAGCACTGCTACAGCTGCATCCTCCCCAGACCATGAAGAGCATAAGATGAGACCTCACAAGAAAAAGAGCATGTGGGAGGAAGAACCCATAGGAAATCCTGCCTGCTGGAAATAGTAATGAGAGCGGCAGAGTTGCATTGCCCCAAGCTTTCCCAGACATCAGTCGCGGATGCTTTCTCTATGATAGATCCTCCAAACCCAACAAGATACCTGGCGCCCCTCAAGAAACCTTCAAACTGGACGAACTCTGGAGAATGCCATTCACTGCTAGGCCATTGCTAGATTGGTTATGGTATTAACCATAACAGTGTTACATCCTTTTTATGTCATTTGGAGGTTGACTTTCTCAACCATATAGACATAAACATATTAAGGCTAAAAGTAGCTAATAACTTGCCGATTTAGGAGAAAATCTTAAAAATAATGTCAGTCCTTTTTTTAGGACTCTCAAATTTTTGCTCTAAGAGTATTTTACAAAACTTCTTAGCTCCTAAACCTGTGCAACGTTAGAAGTAGAGTAAATCAATAAGACTAATCACAAACTATCCTAAAATGGCTGTTGTTGGCAATCTGCCTCGAAACGTAAACTTCAGAAACCTTTGGTAATAATGAACATCACCTTTGGTTTTGGAGGTTATCCCAGCTCTAAATTTCATTCGATTTCGTTTCATTAAAGGAACCGCATGTAAGAAATGTATTGTACTAATCATAAAATGTCTCTGAAATTTAAAAAACATGTTAATTTCAAGTACTCATATCGCTGACAGCAGTAGTACAGCCTGGATATTCTCGTTCAAAAAGCTCAATTGCAGTCCTCAACTAATGTTTATGTGGTCATGTTTTGTTTTGGCCTGAAGCGCCACCACCCATCTATCTCCCAATCACAAAGTCAGTAGTGTTTCGGCATCCTGGTTGCATTTCTTACAGTGCACACACACATATACAGTGCATTTCTTTTAATTCATTGTCATGTGCGTTCCTTCCTGTTGGTGTCGTCAATCATGGCAACCTGAGTGTGCATCAAGTCTGAAAAGGAGGGGCCAGGTGAAAACCCCTCTCCAGTATTTTGAATTTAGACTGCAATACCTAGTTCAACCACAAGATGTCAATTCCACATACAGTTCCTTTAATTACACAATTTAAGATATTTTTGATGAAAACCAGGAGGCTTGTGACTGTCCTGTTGACTACCAAACAATTATAACTGTCAAGGTGCAGAACAGTATAAAAGACATCACCTGAGTGCTCCATCTGCCATCAGTGGTTCAATCTGAATGTTATGAAGCGAAGAGAATACTTTTTGTAAAAATAACAACTTAATTCAATAATTTGTCTCCTTTGTGTCTCTCCGTGTCACCGTAGCACCATTTTGAAGAATATCCACAGGTCTCAAATTACGCATATGCTTCAGCTGCGATACATTTTCTACGCTTATTTGTGCTTTGATTTGAACAAAAACAGCACATCCTTGTGCGTTCAGTGGATATTCTCCCTAGGAGCAAACAACACTGAAACAAATACCAACCCCTAACTTAAACCCAAAATCAATTAAATTAGCTGCAGGTAGGGGGGAAATATGTGTGACATAAACCTATGATGCCAGTCCTGGCCAGGATTTCTATATAGCTTGGAGACGACCTGGAAACTTGTTCTGACAAACCCTAACAAAACACATTACACAATGAAGACAGAGGCAACTTGTCCAGAGTGCCAAAAACTTGCTGTCCAGATTCTGCCCCTATGAAGTCTTTGACTTCCAGAATTTATTTTCAACACAAAAAAGTACATTATAGACTTGATTAGTGCATTGTAAAATGAAATGATGGAACTGATTTAGTAACCATTTTATAATTAAAACAGCTGTTGGGATGCTGGTTTGAGCTGTTTTATGCTGGTCCTTTGCTGGTGTAAGTTGGACTTTTGCTGGTTTACGCTGGTGCTTTTGGTCTAGGCTCAGCACATGGTTGACATATTAACCTAAAGCCCTAAAATGTACAAAAATATATATATCTTTACTATGTCACACCGTAGGACACAGTCCGATTTTTATTTGTCCACATCATACAAGTTTGTAAAACCTAACGTTAAGGGTGAAAAGCCAAATTATTATTCTTTTGTTCAGCCTATAGGTTTTAATAGGCTACCTTAAAATGTGTGTACAACAATTTGTCATCTAACCATGTATTGTGTACCTCTAGATGCATTCATTATTTCAGTTTTATTACATTCATTATAAATGCATGTTTTTCATTAATTTTAAATGTATAAAACGTGATTGAACACGGCAGTAGTTCGTGGTGAATGGCTGTATTTTTAAAGCATCGACTGTGGAAGTGCACCGTTTGTTTCACTCGGACTGTATTGCGCTGCGCACACCGCTGATCATGTGACTAACACAGCTGCAGAAGCTTCACCATTCAGTTTATAAACAATAACCCGATGATTCAGTTTTTGTGATAATATATTAAAAGCATCTGAAAATGTTGCTAGTTTTGTCTGAGGAGCACAAGGAGCATTTAGGATTCCTGTCAGAAGTGGATCCGGCGGGTGAGAGACACAAACAGCAGGAGATCACATTATAGTGGTCACTTGTGTTTGGAATTAAGCTATATATCTAATATTTGCTTATCGCTAACAAATATGTTCCTCATATACGATTACAGCGTTTAAATATTTTTTTCTTGCATACAAGCTTTTCCCACTGTTAAGTTAGCCATGACTTGAGAAGGATATTCTGAGCTTGAGTTTATAATATTTTGAGTTTCAACCAGAATAATATTTATTTTATTTTATTTTATTTTTTTCCAATCTGTATTTTTACATTTAAAAACATACATATTTTCT
>JAUMHI010000029.1:1971112-2026765 GCA_032359435.1 Enteromius unitaeniatus
CCAGAATAATATTTATTTTATTTTATTTTATTTTTTTCCAATCTGTATTTTTACATTTAAAAACATACATATTTTCTGAGATGTGAGAGTTTAGTTTAAAGCTGATCTAAATGTATATCTGAATACCTAGTGTTAGCACAAAAACGTAAGCATAATCACTGTAATAAAGCATCTTAAATGATTTTCATTGCAATTTGGTGTTTGTCAGTGGTTGGTGAGTTTGGCAGAATCGCTGTGGAGTTTTTGAAAAAAGGCTCAAATCCTAAAATATATGAAGGAGCTGCACGTGAGTAGAGACTTGTGGTATTTATATAATAATAATAGCAAAGGTTGTTTATGAGCTGATGTTGATTCATCTGTTGAAATGTAAATAAATATGTATTTTTCTGTCTTTGTGACATACTTTCATACTCAAAGTTATATTTATTTCCTTGTTATTCTATTGTAAAAGTTGTATAATTATTATATTCATTATTTACTATGATGTTTCTTTTTTTTTCAAGGTAAACATACATTTAAAATACTTAATGTGTCATACAGCTAGGTTATGTTGTGTTGCTGACAAGTTTGAAATAGAACTGTTAAATGATTAATCACGATTAATAACATCCAACATACGTAACATATGAGTGTGTACTGTATACATTATGTATATATAATTACGAACACATATATATATATAAGAAAAAAAATTGTTTCTTTTTATTTCTATAAATATAATATAAAATGTAAGGATAAAACAAATAAATATGTAAATATTTTCTAAATATATATTGCGATTAATCATTTGACTGCGTCAATATAAATACACATGCATGCATGTATATATTTAAGAAAAATGTATTATGTTTATACATTTAAAATATTTATATAATATAAATTAAATAAATATAAATGTACACATGCATGAGTGTGTTTTATATATATAGTCATACACAGCGCACACATATATTGTGTAGACAACTTTTATTTCGGAAGCGATTAATCGTTTGGCAGAACTGAGCAGATGTCACAGGTTGTTGTTGTGTAATGTTGTAGGGAAGCTGAATGTGTCGTCTGAGAGCGTGCAGCACGGCGTGGAGGGCCTGATGTATCTCCTCACAGAGAGCTCCAAGCTAATGGTGCGTCTGTCCATCAGAAACACTGAGTGTTTACACGCTAGAGCAGCAACAAATTACTGTACAATCAACTTTCGTTTCTTGTTTCAGATTTCGGAGGTGGATTTCCAGGACTCCGTGCTGGTGTTGGGATTCTCAGAGGAGCTCAATAAACTTCTGCTCCAGCTGTATTTAGAGAACAGAAAGGAGGTCCGTCAGATTCTCAGCAAAGTCGCCCCCAGCCTCCCGCATTACCACAACCTGGAGTGGAGGCTCGATGTTCAGGTGAGACTGAGACATATCACCCAACAAACATCTGATTACAAACACTCTCCAAACCACATTCATAAGATAAACACTAGCAGAGCTGTCTTGGTATTGTTAAATAAAATGGTTTTTGTTAAAAAAAAAGAGGAAATATTACATGAAAATTTTGTCTTAAACACTATTTATTAATTTCGCATTATAATTACAAAACTTTAGAACTTTAATAGAAGATAAAAAATAAGATGATATTGAAATGGAATAAATAAAGGCAAAACTGAAATAAAAGTACACACCAAAATTACTGAAACAAACTAAAATTAAAAATATAAAAGTCAAAGTTCATTCAAACTTTAGAAATGGTTTACTGAATGATTTACTGAAATAAGAATAGATAAAACCAACAACGAAAGTACACTACAAAATTACAAAAACTAAAATTAAAATGAAAGCTAAAAAATAAAAAACAGCATTTTCACATTTATTAAACATCAAAATAAAAAACTTGCAAAGAAAATAAGAAAGAATAATTATACTTATAGAAATAAGACAATACCTTTATTAACACTTTTAATGGAAAAAATTCTAATTAATAGAAATTTTGACAACTTCACATACAGTCCAAAAGTATTCAGACACCTTCAACATTTATCACACTCATCACAGTTTATTTGCAATAGTTTAGAAAATGGTAATAAAATATGACACAAATGTATAGTTGAATAATACCAATTAAACTCAACCAATTACCAAGTAATGCTTCATTTTGTTCAGTCTATGGTGTAAAAAGGTCACATTAGCAATTAAAGAAAAACATTTGTTAGCATTAGCAACATTAGCAATTAAAGAAAAACTCTAGCTTTAGCAGTTAAAGCAAAACATTGTCAGGTCAAAGGGTTTGAATAATTCTTGGACCCCAATTTTTTTGTATCAGTTTTCACTATAAGAAGAATTCTTGGTATGTTACAGTTCACTTTATCTTGCCATCCTCACTCACATAAATGAATTAGTGTCCTGTACCTACTAGTAAAAAAAAAAGCGTTCTGTGTTTGTAGCTGGCCAGCCGGGCGCTCCGGCAGCAGGTCAAGCCCACGGTGACCCTGAAGCTCCACCTGGAGGACGGAACCAAACGCAGTGCTCGGGTTCTGCAGACGGATCCAGCTACGCTGCAGCATCTCATTCAGCAGCTGGAGCGAGCGCTCGGCGAGCTTAAGAGCAGCCACTGCCGCCGCATTCTGCGAAACATCAAATAGAGCTCTTCACAAACCAGGGTTTAGCGTTTCATTCGTGCCATACGGATTAACTGGTGCCTTTGCTCTGTATTAAAGACAATGAAAATGTTGCCATTGTTTACTCACCCTCATGTCGTTCCAAACCTGTATGAATATTTTGAGGAACATTAGTAACCAAATAGTTTTGTGTCTCTTTGACTGATAGCCATACAATGGAAGTCAATGGATTGGTTCTTCAAAGTATCTTGATAATATGAGATGCTCAGTGAAAGAATTTTTGGAGGGATGTTTGTAACCAAACAATTTCAGGTTGCGATATTTAGTTTTTATCATATTATGGAAGTGAATGGGACCTTAAAGCATTCAATCCAATCTCATGGCATGAGGTGACTGATTCGTAAAAATCAGTTCTACCTCACTTGTACGAATTCATGCATTTTTTTTTTTTTTTACTAAATCGTATGTATTTTACAAGTTCCCTAATTCAAATGAATTTGTAGAACCTTATTTATTTGAATTTGTACAACCTCACTCATTCAAATTTGCACGATTTTTGCTAAATCGTACATATTTTACAAGTTCCCCAATCCGTATGAATTTACAAAAATTCGTACAACCTCATTAAAATTTTCGATTTTTGGTAAATGGTATGTATTTTGCAAGCTCCCCTGTTCATATGAATTAATTCACTAATTCGAATTTGTGAGATTTTTGCTAAATTGTATGTTTTACAAGTTCCACTATTAGTATGAATTTGTGCGAATTTGTATAACCTCACTCATTCAAATTTGTGTTAAATTGTACGCAATTTGTGTGAATTTTTGCAAACTCATTCGCATTTGTGTTTTTGGCTAAATCATACTTATTTTATTTATTTTACCTTACCTACCCCTAACCTCTGCCCTAAACCTACCCGGCACTGGGGTCTAGGCAAAGCATACAAAATCGGAAAAGTGAAGTCGTACAAATGAACCACTATGTAAAATATGTACGAATTGGTTGTAAGATTTGGTTACCATCATTCATCAAAAATATCTCCTATGTTGCACAAACAAAAAAGTTGTGAGTAAATAATGACAGATTTTCTGTGTTTGGTGGAGTATCTTTAAGTTTATGGCACTGAAGGTTGGTTGTGTGTACCAATTTATTGAACGTCATATTGATCAGTGATTGCACTTTTTCTATAGTGTTCATAATGTAGAGTAAAGATCAGGCCTTGGCTGAATCTGCAGATTTTCTTTCTTTTCCATTTTATGCACCTGTTTTGAGTAAGAATCTGAAAGAAAAAAGCTGAAAGCGCAGTAGCAGATTCAGCATTTGCCAGTTAAAGAGGCCAAGATGACCAATAAACTGTTTCCTCATTGCACTGTTAACATTTGAATTGAATTTACAGATGCCCTTGTGCTTTTATTTGTTTTTCATCCATTCATATAATAAAAACCTTCAAATTTAACTTGTATGGCTTTTTAATGCACAAATGCACAACTGGATATGTGGTTTACGATGAGCAAAACAATCCTGAATCACGTGCTCTTTTGGTTAGTGTGATTTAACATGATCATGAGTCATTTAGGCTCTGTTGAATTTCAGGGAAACTGTTTCCTTGTGTCAGGATAATGATTAATGTGCTAATTGCGAACTTTAAATCTACATGTTAACCCAGTCATCCACTCCCTTATGCTCGAGGTTATGGTGTAACTTTTAAAAGTGTTAAAAACATGCAAATATTACAGAGAGTGCAACTGCTTAGCTTCAGTTAAGAAGTGCTGTAAAGACTGCTGGGTCTCTACCAGTGTTCTGTCTGTTTATTAACTTTTCTTTTTGTTTCGATTACTTTTTACATTAAAATGTGTATTAAATGTTAAAATGTTAAAGATATTGAACTTGCTATATTATATTATCTTTAACATATCTTTATATATTACAATAAATAAAAAACAGTAAATTGCGACTGAATTATTTTGTTTAATAAAACTTTTAACTTCACACTAATATTTCCTATTTGCTTTTTTCGTGAATTTAAAGACATTTATATTTTTTGCTTTTTTTCATTTTTATATTTATTTATTTATTTAAATTTTTAAAAAAAAATTTAGACATTTTAGTATTTCACATTTATTTCAGTTACTTTTAAGGCAATAATTCTCAATGTTTATTTATGGTTACATTTCTCGTCTAATATTTATTTGATTTTAATTTTATATGAATAACAACAAATGTTTACTTGTAGTTGAAAATGAAAATTACCCCATATTTTACTGACCCCAAAGCCATCCTAGGTGTACATGACTTTCATTTTTCAGACGAACACAGAGTTTTCAGAGTTTTGTCAGAGTTTTTTTTTTTATGTATCTTGGCTCTTCCGAGCTTGGTAATGCGGGTGGATAGTGCCCATTATTTTGAAGCTCCATAAATCAGATTTATCTGTGAGTACTGCAACGTAAAAGTTGAACTTCCACATTGTTCTGTATTTTGGAGTAAAATTGGATATTCAGGAAACAATGCATGGTAGGGATCCTGAACTAACTGGATAGTGAAAAGCATATCTATATGACAGATGAAAGGAGTTAAAAATAATAGGAATATTATACGGCGGACCAATTTATTACATTTTGAAAAAAAAAAATAATAAAAATATATATATATATATATATATATATATAGAAAAATGCCTAATAAGTCCAGGAATGAAATAAGTAATAGATGTAGCGTTTAATCTTCAGAAGAAATCATTTTAAGATATTGTTTTTAATTGAAAAATTAATCTGCCCCTTAATGAATGAATATAAATGAGCATAAATCTGTTCACTGTGAAAACGAGCATATTTATTTATTTGTTCAATGTTCAAGTAGTTTTATTGGTGATTCATTTTTGTATGACTGACAAATATCGAATTATGCTTATATAAGTCAAAACTGAGTGATCCTAATAGATGGACATTTTACGAGCAATGCATAAATCTTGAACTGAGGTGTAAAGGCCCTTGGACACTGATCCCGAAAATGTTCACATATTAAAAAAAAATACATATGACCTCACCTTATGTCAATCATGTTTGCGCGCTCCCTCTGAAACTTGTCTGTCATAGAAAAAAAATTTAATGGGTTCAGTTTTCTGCGCTTTTCGCATTTGTAGCAAGCAATTTAAGACGGTCTTGATGTCTCTGACTGTGTGCACAGTTTGAATGACATTTGGGACTCTGTGTGCAAGGACTTTTTGGGTGTCTTAAGTATGCATTTCTTGAAGATGTGAGTTGTGTGAGGACAGGAGGCGCTGGATGACAGGTGTGTTTCCCATGAAGACCGTCTAAACTGAGCTCTAACATTAGCTCAGCTCCTGCTGATGTCAACTGTTCCTCATCACAGATGGACAGTGTGTGTGTGTGAACGCTCTCCGTTTCTCACATCACGGAATATAGGCCGGACCTTTAGTCCGAGCCGTATAAAGTCAAAATGGCTTGCAATTATATGAATCACTAACATATTGCTCTGTCAGATGAATGTAATCACCTCCACACATGAACATGTGCATTAGACAAACACGCTGACGCTGAGGTGTGACTGGGATTTACACAGTTGACCTGATAAACAGCTTCAGAACACATCTGACCCACATCTCTAGCCTGCAGTCGGCCATTAACAACATCCTTCCACACATGTGGCTCCACACTATAAGATACTAGCAAGCTGATGTGTATTTTCTTCAAAGCCTGAGCTCCAAAATTAATCTTCCTCCTTTGCTATCATTTCATTTATTACTTTACAGAGAAAAATCAATGCAGAAACACTCGAAGAGAAACACGCAACCAAATACAGAAACACTCTGAAAAAAAAGAAACGTGCTGCAAATATTCGCAATGCAACCAAATACAGAAATGCTCTGAAAAAAGAGAAACGCTGCAAATACTTGCAATGCAACTAAATACAGAAACACTATGTGAAGAGAAACACACTACAAATATTCACAACTCAACCAAATACAGAAATGCTCTGAAAAAAAGAAACAAGCTGCAAATGCTTGCAAATTCAACCAAATACAGAAACTCGCAACATAACCAAATAACGAAACACTCTGCAAAAAGAGAAAACACTTCAAATATTCGCAAAGTGAACCCAAATACAGAAATGCTCTGGAAAAAAAGAAACAAGCTGCAAATACTTGCAATTAAACCAAATACATAAAGTCGCAACTCAACCAAATACAGAAACTCGCAACATAACCAAATAACGAAACACTCTGCGAAAAGAGAAAACACTTCAAATATTCGCAAAGCGAACCCAAATACAGAAATGCTCTGGAAAAAAAAGAAACAAGCCGCAAATACTTGCAATTAAACCAAATACATAAAGTCGCAACTCAACCAAATACAGAAACGCAGAAACGTGCTGCAAGTATTTGAACTTCAACCAAATATACCAGAGGCGGGCAGTAGTGAAGTACATTTACTTGAGTATTGTACTTAAGTACACTTTTTGAGTATCTGTACTTTACTTGAGTTTTATTTTTTTCTGGAAACTTATGACTTTTACTTTTTACTCTACTACATTTCTCAAAGTAGAAAGCTGTTTCTTTGTAGCAGCTTTAAAGACGTTGTTTTTGTTCTTCTGTAAATGTGATTTGGTGATTTACAGGTGAAAGCCCATCAGTAACCTGTATGAGAAGGTTACAAATGTTTTGCCGACACGTAAAGCAGTGTTGCTGTTGCATGGGCAGTTATATAGGCCTAGCTATGGTTGTGTATTTGAGTTATTTGTTTTGTTTTATTTCTTTATGATTAAAGAAATTTCACTGTACACTTGATTCAAATGTGGATGAATGAATACACTTTGATGTGTGAACACACTGCTACAGCATAAGAACACTGCCATTCTGTTTTGTGATGGTGGGTAGGAGTGTTAAAGCCACTTATTTGTATAATTTGAATAATCTTTTGCTGCACGTCAGAAATATATTATTTTGAGGTATTAGGTATTGCAAGTATAACATAGTCCAATGCAACAATAATTAAACTATGCACTGACCGGAAATTTACTCATAATACTTAAGTACTTTTAAAAGCAAGTTCTTCTATACTTTCACTCAAGTAAAACATTTTGTTGACAACTGTAATGGAGTAATATTTGACCAGTAGTATCTATACTTTCACTTAAGTAATGGATTTGTGTACTTTGTCCGCCTCTGAAATATACACATACTCTGCAAAAAGCAAAATGCGCTGCAAATACTCGCAACGCAACTAGAAACGCTCTGCAAAAACAGAAATATGATGCAGATACTCGCAATGCAACCAAATGCAAAATGTATCTGTAATCACTGAAGATTATGTAATTAAATTATAGTTACTTCTGTAAGTGTTACATTAATATTTTCTCACACATACAGATTGATTGATTTCTTTCATAAATTGCAGTGGCTGCTCTAAAATATGAGACACTAATATTTCAGGGGTTTAGGATACATGCTTATTCAACAACATTTCTTTCATTTCTTATTTGGGTTGATGCATGTGCTTTATTTTTATTATATATATATATATATATATATATTTATTTTTTTTTAATTTAGCTTTTTTTCCCAAGGCATTGTTTGCAGAGTTTCCTGTCATAGCTATGCAAAGATTTGACAGTATCATAGCTATTAAACTTAATCTTGTCATGATTTTAAATCTGTATTTAGCCTAAGAACGATCTCAAAGTAAATAGAGGCACTATAGTCTGATTTTGTTGTGGTTGGGCTTTAAAATTACATTTTTCTAAGTCTGACAGTAGTCAGTGTTGAGAACTACTGTTAATTGTGTCTGCTTTAAATGTAACAAAATGGTTATAAATAAATAACACATTTGCATATATTGACAGGTTAAAAGTAATTAAAAAGTAACCAAAAGGTTGTCTGATAAAAATTTGTCATGGATTAGGGGCTGTTGGTTTTTCTAATTAAATAAATAAATAAAAATGTATTATGTGTTTATGTTGTATTTTGTTTAGACAAAAAGCAAAAGAAATCAGGATGGGGCAGATACTTTTTCTCAGAACTCTATATATGCAGTGCTGTTTCCTTTGATAATTTCTGTTTTATTTTCTATGTGATTTGTTTCATTTTTATTGGTTTTATTTCTTTAACATCTATAATTCAGTTTTTATTGCAGTTCTAGTATTTTTTGGATACAAATAAAAAGGCAACTTTCTCGTTTTTAACTGTTTTAAATTAAAATGTCCATTTATTATTTATATTTTATTGTAATTTAGCTATAAATTAATTACATTTATTACCTAGGAAATAAATAAATAAACACATACAATTAAATGTAATAATAACAACTGGTAATTAAATAACTGAACTCATAATAACTTACATTAAATAAACCTTAATTATTTATTATATCCAATAGACCTACTTTACATTAATAAGTTAAAGAATTCTGGATAAAAATATTCTAGAATATTTATCTATAGTGTTTAGAATATTTTAGCAGTGCCAAAGTTGATGATTAAATGCACAATATGTTATATCTGTTTTTCATTTCATTTATTGTTGCCAATTAACTTTTAAATTATATTTTAATGCTGTTATTATTAATATATTGCATATATATTTCTGTACTACAGTGTATTACTATAGTACAGTATAATAGTAAAATACAAATTTGAAGCAGATTTAATAAATTAAAATACACTAATTAGATAATTGTCTTATTCAAAACAGTTTTGGGTGCCACTTCAGTTTAAAATAACGCATCATTTGTTGAGTTGTTAAATTCTGGGTAGCCTTATAGATCCATAGATAGCCTATAGTTGCAAAACTGTTTGGCACTGATGAACTGAATATTCATGAGGGCAGGAGACAATGAATATTCATGAGTGACACAGGAGCCGCTCAGAGACGCAGGGAGAGAGAGAAAAGCTTGAGTTTACAAACTTTCCATCGGGACACAAACTCCGTCAGCGGGCGCCGAAAAGTTACGCAGTGGAGGAGGAATATCTCTCAAAACGGGACAACATGACATACACTTTTGTAGCTTTATGACAACTTTTTAAAGACTTTGAAGCACTTTTTTAAGTAGACGAGGCTACTTTTACCAAAGAAAGAAAAAAAAAAGAAAGGAAAAAAAAAAAAACAGGGCCCAGCCAAAGAACTTGCTACAGTTTCCAGGATTACTTTTTCAATCGAGTATTTTCATACGGTTTTCGGAGTTTGTGTATTTCATATCTAACGAAATGAGCAGTAACCCTCTCCAGCCGTTACCGGGCCAGCAGGTGATCCATGTCGCCAAAGACCTCGACACGGATCTGGAGGCTCTGTTTAACTCTGTGATGAACCCCAAGCCCAGCTCCTGGAGGAACAAGCATCTGCCCGAGTCGTTTTTTAGGGAGCCGGATTCGGGCTCGCACTCCCGGCAGTCCAGCACGGACTCCGGTAGCCTACCCCCGCGCTGCCAGGCAGCCCACGTCCGCTCGCACTCTTCTCCGGCGTCGCTGCAGCTGCCCGCGGCCGCTCTGGGCGCTCCGAGCCCCGGGAGACACCACTCTCACACCCGGCACCAGTCCTTCGATGTGGCCGAGGAGCTGCCGCTGCCGCCGGGCTGGGAAATGGCATACACCCCCAGCGGACAGAAGTACTTCCTCAAGTAAGTGCTACTATATTCATTTTGCGTGGATCGCGACATTCCAACACGACTTTACGTTACTGTAATGTACCACAAAACCAGCCATAAGGGTCAGTTTTGTGCAACTGAGATTTGTGCATCATCTGAAAGCTGAACATATAAGCTTCCATTGATGTATGATTTGTTGTGATAGGACAATATTTGACTGTGAAACAACCTGAATCTGAGGGTGCAAAAAAGAAAGAAAATGAATAATAATCAAAATATGGAGAAAATCGCCTTTAAAGTTGTCCAGATGAAGTTCTTTGCATAGTAAGGCTACTAAATAAAAAAAAAAGTTTAATTTTAATTATATTGATATATTTACGGTAGGAAATTGTGATTCTGTTCCACAAAACCAGTCACTGAAAGTGAACAAAGAGCAATCATTGCTTGTTTATTTCACTTATGAGTAAACTAAACGTCAACAACGAACAAAACAGTTTTTATTATTTTACTTTGAAGCGTTTTGTTTACTTGCACTCATCTAAAAACTGTTTTTAAAAGCAAAGAAATCCCTAACAGGTTCTAATCTCTAAACCGGTTTTCGATCCGAATCAGTGCGCGTTCACACTGATGAAATCTCTGCCGTCACATTTAAAGCTTTCGTTTTGACCTATGAACACACTCATGGGGAAGGCGTGGGCCGGAAACACACAAAACAGTATCTGGGTGTGGATCTGAAAGACAAAAAACACCCGCTCTTGCTTACTGTCATGTGCAACACACGTTTCTCAGCAGGCCTATGATCAAGACCTTTTCTCACCTTGATAAGGAGGTGTTTAGCATATCTCAGAGAGAGCCTATCTCTTTAGCGCGTCTCAATGTAAATGTGTGTTTTGACTTGCGTCTTTGTTGGAATGAGACGGCCCTGGGGACTCTGCTCTTATCTGATTCAGTAGGGTTGATTAGTCACCAGGGTTGTGATCACCTTGGTGGGACATCGACTGTGGGCTCTCGCCCCCTCAGCTCACTGATTGTTTTAAGATGATAAACACTTAAATGTGCTGGCACCAGAGACCAACAGCAGTTCTCACCTATGAGTTAAAACAATTAGTTGACCACCTCCCTCCTACTAGTAAGCCTTTGGCTGTTGGATTGTAGTTGTCCGGTTTGTGGATAAACGTGGATGAAGTAACGCAGTGCAAAAGTAAACAACATATATTCACTATATTAACAGTTTTGTGAATGCATAAATACCATTTATTTATTAAGCCAAAAGCCAAATGTTTTGTGTTAGTATTAGTTGTATTATTAATGAACAATTCACTTTGCATCAAAATACTGTGGAGTTTGTTTGGAATATCTGTTTGGTGCCAACAACAAATGATATTTAAAAGTTGTTTCACCTCATTAGCTGCTGTAAGCAACCTGTTTTTGGGTCATAATCCACAAGTTGAGAAACAAATACACACTACCGATCCAAAATTTGGAATAATGGCTTTTTACATGTTTTTAAAAGAAGCTCCTTTTGATAATTAAAGCTGCATTTATTACATAAAAAATACAGGAATTTTGTAAAACATTATTACAATTTAGTGTAACAGTTTTCTGTGTGGATATATTCTAAATTTAAATTTTTTGCTGTGATCAAAGCTATATTTTTAGCATCGTTCCTCCAGTCTTCAGTGTCACATGATTCTTCAGAAATCATTCTAACATGCTGATTTCCTGCTCAGTAAACATTTCTGATTATTATCAGTGTTGAAAACAATTTCTGCATAGTATTTTTGTGGAAACATTGAGACATGCGATTTAAAAGTTTGGTGTAAGATGAAAAAAGTAAATAAATTAATATGTTTATTCAGAAAGGATGCATTTAAATTGAACAGGATGCATTTAGGATGCATTTAAAATGAATCATGTTACTTAAGATATATATATATATATATATATATATATATATAAATTTTATTCAGGAAATATTCCAAGATTGATTGATTGACTGATCTTTAACTGTGTCACAGGAATAAATTGTAAAGTTCTTCCAGATTTTTATACTGTTTCACAATATTACTGTTTTTGCTAAGTTCAAATCTGCAGTCTTGGTGAGTGCTTCAAAAACATACAAAATATTAAATCAATTATTCCAAACATTTGACTGGTAGTGTAAATACATCCTCTGTATGGAAATTTCTATGTTATTGTTATTATTATTATTTTTTTTTTTATCAAATTATCAACCAAACTCCATTTACTGTATGTGGTAAGAAAAAAAAATGCAGTTTCATAACTTTACTGATTCACGCTTTGATGGTGTGTTAAATGGCTTTGGGCTTTACTGGGACAAGATCTTCTCTCTTACATTGCTTTCCTTCTCTTACCCGAAACTCTTCTTGTGAAAGCCATAAGAAAGCATGCCGGGGCTTGCCACACATTCAGCGGACACCTCCGCCACCAACAAAGCAGCAGACATGAGCTTCACACCACCCTACAATTAAATAGTCAGGAGAAGACAAGTGGCCTGTCAGTAATGATCAGCCTGCGCTCGCATCCAGTCTTTAAACATGCCTCATCTCTTCAGGCTAACTTCACGTATGTCTATAGGATCAGGAAACGCACAGAAGAAATCCAATAGTCTGTTGAGGCTCAGGAAGTGAATACTGCGTATTGAGAGAGATTCTTCTTCTTTGGATGGTTGCAGCTGCTGGTTTGCCTCCACTATTGGGGCACACGTATCTCTTTGCAGAGTCACACAACCCCCCACTTTCTGCTTCGACATCTTTCTGGATATCTTTGTTACAACTTGCAGTCCAGAGCGCTTCAGCAGAAACGATCGAGCTGATTGATAGCGAAGAGCAGCAGCACATTTTTGTAAAACAATCTCATGAAAATTGGTATGATCTCGTTTGCATGACCGATGTCAGTCTAAAAATCATGTTTTTGTGTGTTTTTAATTAAACCTCCAACTTCATGAAACAGGAGATAATTAGAGGAATCGCCCTCCAGCTGGTTTATTTTGTATCGTTATTGTTCTGATACCTAAGCAGCTTTAGTTCAAATAAGTGAAGCAAAAGAATTTAAGTGTTTCTAGTTTTTCTTCATGCAAAGGCAGTCTGTAATTATGCCTCCGTTTGATGCCAAGTAAATCACGAGAGGGTCCTGCCTTCTGGCTTTGTTGTTGCCTATTTTCCTCCCATTATGTTGAAGATAAGTGGTGAATAAGTTTTTATCACTGTGTAAAACTTTTTTTTGATGTATGCTTTCATTTGTTAGATACATGAATGCCATAAAACCTGTCTGTATCTCATATATTAAGTGTGTGTGTGTATATATATATATATATATATATTTAAAATTATTTTATATATATATATATATATATGGAAATATATATTTCCACATTCCCATTCTAATCCTGTTTTGTTTTGTCATCATCCAAAATATAATTTCTCCAAAATAATAATCTTCTTATAAATTTTAATTATATATATTTTTTATTTTCATTAATATAATAATACTAATAATAATTGTATTTATTTATTTATTTTTGGAGAGAAATATAACCAGGGGTCCGTTCTTCGTACGTCGCTAACTATATCCAAGATCAAATGACACATCCCAGATCAAATCAAATGAGCTCGCTATTCTGGTTCTCCGAACGTACCTGTTGTTGATGATTAGTATAGCAGGATTGAGTTGTCTAGGATTATTGCGTGCTCGTGCGTTGGTTTAAAAGGCGGCATGTATCGATAGTAGAAACACTGATCACAACCCCTTCGATTGGTTGATGAAATGGCAAAAGAGCGAGCTCTTTTTTTAATTAGAGGGTTAAGGAGAATTTCAAACTTTAATAAAGACACCGGGAAACACTGCTAATGCTGCAAAAGTCAGGAGCGAGGGCTGGCAAACAGTAGCGAACAAATTAAATGTGTTAGTGCTGCCCATGTTACATGTTTTTTCCTTTATATATATATATATATATATCATATCATATTTGCAGTAATTGCTCTTTTCCTCTCTTTTTTCCCCTTCCTTTTCTTTCTTTAAAGAGTATTTTGTTTTTTATTGTCTGTTCAAATGTCAGTTTTGTGGATAATTCGTTGTTTTGTGCTATCTGTATGTTTTTGAATTTAGCAATAAAAAAATACAAACTTTCTTGCAAGATACTTTTCTTTTCCCACGTGAGTCAGTCCGCGTCAGTCGTGCTCTTTAACCAATCAGATGTGACCTCGTCCATTTCAACCAATCATAACCCGCCAGGAGGGCAGCCTAAATCCTATTTATATAAAAAATATGTTCCCGAGCAGGTTTACTCTTACGGACCTGTTGCTATGACAGCAAGTCCCAGATGAGCGTTGGAAGAACTGAGCAACATTGTCAACAATCGTCAACAATCAAATCCAGCTAACTTAGTAAGCAACGTACGAAGAACGGACCCCAGGACATGTTCATGACAGGTTATTTGTAAGATCCACACATATAAATGAAAATGTAACACTGACTCTTTATTATCAGTCAGAGGTCATGATCATTATC
The DNA here is from genome assembly GCA_032359435.1 of Enteromius unitaeniatus. Lineage (NCBI taxonomy): Eukaryota > Metazoa > Chordata > Actinopteri > Cypriniformes > Cyprinidae > Enteromius > Enteromius unitaeniatus. Next base: position 1,985,828 of record JAUMHI010000029.1, read on the forward strand.
ATTGTCATATATATATATAACGTTTCCATATTCCCATTTTAATCCAGAATTTTTTTTTTGTGTATTATTGTTTTGTTTTTGACAGAAATATATGCAGGGGCCTGTTTCATAAAACAAAACAAGTTCTGTCAGTCTGACTTATTTTGTAACAAATCTACTGACAATAAGCCTGACTAACAAAAATAAGCCTGGCTTGTACCCAAACCTTTTTTTTTGGAACAGCCCACAGTACATGTTCTTGACCGGTTATTCGTGAGATCCACCCATATAGATAAAAATGTTACACCGACTCTTTATCATCAGTCAGAGGTCGTTATCAGTTGTATGACTGGCGTTTGATATGTGACGAAGCTGCATTAAATAAATGCATAAATTGAATAAATGAATTATTAAACTCCGAGCAGTTGTGGGTTTGATATATAACAGTCTTGTTGGAAGCTTGTGATGTAGAGAGAGGAACATTTCGCTTGATCCAACTCATTCTGTAAACTAAAAAGTGTCTGCTGTAGCAACTGGTTTATTAAACAAAATCCTGCTCAACTGTTATTGAAATCCAGATGTGCTATGTCAAGGAGAGGTAACGTCCCTCAGCTTTTTATTCAGTAGCATTACGATTAAAACCACTGTTAGCAGAGTTACTTTCGGGTCTGGGCTGGAAATGTTTACTAAAGAAATCATTAAATCCATTTCCCTTTTCGTGGGCAGAGGCTGAAGGAATGTCAGGACAATGTTTCTAGCTTGGCAGGGGTGAGTTGCGAAACAATGGCTGTTGGGCCGCAGTGGCATAAAGCAGCCTGTACTGGAATCTGTGTCTGTGCTATCTGCTCTACAGACATAACACACGTGTTTGTGGAGATTCTGTCGGTCTGGAGCTGGAGACGAGACACTGGACTCTGATGGCACGGCTGGAGGGACTTCCTGTCCAGCGTATGAATTGGAAAGTCATGAAGATCCAGTCGTGCGATGGGTTGGCTGGGCCGCATCTGGCTGGCCCTTTCTTCTCCGCCGATAGCTGCCATCAAAAGACAAAAGTGTCTTTGTAGCGCAGATTTTTTTTGAGTCACTTCAGGGCCTTGCGTGACTCGCCGATATAAACTGTATAAAAGCAATTAAAGTTGAAGGAAATGGCGTGTGAGGGAGCGCTGAACATCAGCGTCTTTGTAGAAATGGGCAGAAATAAAATAAATAGAGGTAAAACAGACTCAAGTGATGTAAACAAATGGGTCTCACACTGAGATAATAAATTTGTCGCTCGAACAAATCTAGATTAAAGAGGGATTCTCAGCATCTGGACAACAGAATAAGACTAGGTCTAGATACTAGCAAAAGAAACATTATTAGTGGTTATTATTAAAAAACGTTTTTGTTTATATATGTGTGTGTACTGTATATATTTAAGAAAATACGTTATGTTTTAATATGAAATATATTTATGTTATATAAAATATAAGAATAAAAATGCAATGTAAATATTTTCAAAATATTTGCTGTGTGTGTGTATTTATATATTACATAATAAATAGATCACACATATATCATGCAAACAAAAGCTTTTATTTTGGATGCAATTAATTGCAAAAAAAATTATAGCACTAATTTAAATCTATTACATAGAATAGTAATGTCATTAAAATTCATTTTAATTTAGTGTTTTAACCATATTTCAGACAAAATAATAATAAAATTACTTCCAGCTGTGTATAAAACAGTTAGGACTATTTAGCAATCACCCAAGAAGTTCTTTGTCACTGAATCAACCAATATACATTAATTTATACCAAAGCAAATCAATCATTATAGGTTGCATAAGGTAGAAATAGCTTTTTAAGGCAACAATTGCAAGTTTCCATATTTCAGTGTAGTCACAAATGCTATACATGTGTTTTATTTGTACTTGGTAACTCAAACACATGGCGCTCCATTGAAACAGTCAGTGGTATTGTGGTGTTTGCAGACAAAAGCCAGTGTTATGAAGTGCTCAGTAAGCTCATTGACGTCTACAATAACACGAGAGCTGCGTTTCACACACGGCAGCAGCTGATGGGGGGCTTCTGGGCTCACACACATATCCTATACAGAAAAGGCTTCTGTTATTTATGGTCCTCACAACTAGACAGTGTTCCTCTGCCTTTGTTTGAAGCCTCATCTTTACTGACTGTTTAGAAGATCGTGTTCTGTGCAGTTCTGCAGATTCTAAAGGCCTGACAGAACAGTGTGATCATCATTTAAATATTAGACCAACATTAACATTCACATACCATCAGTGCAACTGATTTTTTTTTTTGCTAGAACAAGCAGGTGTCAAAATCTCATCACACCAAGGCAAATGTTTGGTAAGACAATTTAGTAAAAATTTTTATTTAATTTTTTATTTTTTTTGAGTGCACGCAATTAATATTTTCAGACCAACAAACAATCAAAAGAAAATGCAAAATTGCTCTGGTGGTGCTTGAAAGCAAAAAATACTCTTATGGAATACGGAAGCAACTTTCCAACAAGAGAATACATTTTTATTTCCACCACACTGAACTAACCACTGCCAAAAGCCCAAATCGCATTGGTTGTCCAGTTTCCATGTCTAGAACAGACACCATAACAGCCATTAATTCAAAGTGAAATGTTTTTCACACCAAATGTTTTTTTAAGAGACTAAAATAGTATGCCTGCTTTTCTATTATTGCCACCTACTGTCAGGGAGTGAATTACCATTTTATAACGTCAATTGCTATTTATTTCACATTAGAAACATCGCATGCGCATATCAGACAAGCTAAAGAAGCTAGATTTTACAGGTCGTTCTATTCCAAAATGTGTAAGAGCGCAATTCGTAATGGAAAACCTTCACAAAGTTAATTTTACCCATTCTCAGAAAAGAGACTATTTCAGTGGTTTGTTGTGTAAAGTGTAAATTTGTGAGTTTGAGGAGAATCTAGTTAAATTAACCTGTTGACAAGATTAGCACACATAAAGCTAGTTGCGTTTGTAATAAAATGTTTAATGGAACATTCATTCGAAGGCAACACTGCTGCCCCCTCGAGTAACGTGCAAGAACATCAAACCTGTCCGTCTAGAAGGTTTACATAGAAAAACAATGGAAAAGTAGCGCATTGGAATGGAAAAACGTATTTTTTGTCAACGCCCCCTAAGGGGGCAGTGGTTTATTGACTTTTTTTTAGGAGTAAGTCCTAACTTACACCATGATGCCATCACTTTAAACATCGTAAAACAAAGAACCCCTTCAAAACGGCTGATTTTCAGCCATGCACGGTCTTATCAAGCAGATAAAAGCATATTTCTACACTCAGGGCTTTGATTTCATTAATGTACGTTTGGCAGTAGAGCAAAGAAAGAGTTTAAGTTAACTAGGCTGTTCCGCACCGATCAGTCGATCGTCCAGATGCGTTTAGTTCACGAATAATGCCAGATAGAGGATGAAAGTGTTTTGACAGCGACTGCTTTGTGTACCGCGGCGCTCCTCTGAGCTCCATGCCAAAGTGTTTTACGACGTTTAAATAAAGAAGCAGGTTTGTAACTTTTCAGTGGCTCTTGTACACAGTGTTGCTGACCGTCAACAGACATCCCCTTCTGGGAAGACATCTGTAACCCTTTAGCAGGGGAGGATGGAAGATTTCGATGCACACGGCCCTCATATCTCTGTCAGTTTACTGATAGTGACCTAAAGTACTGACTCAAAAACTGTTTACCGGTTCTTCATTAGCGTTGTTTGCTCATACTTAAAGAGATAGTTCTCATTGTTTACTCATTGATTCGCCCTTATTTTGATCCAAACCCTTATGGCCTCCTTTCTTCTATGAAACATAAAAACACATAGGCTTACCAATAAATAAATAAATATATGTTAGCACCTTTAGTCCACACATTTGAAGTCAGGTGGCTCAAGTGTTGTATGGTTCTCGACATTTTTCAAATTATCTTCACTTGAAGATCCATGAAGGACAAAAATGTATATACAAATTTCTAACCCTTAAGGTTCACCCTTAAAGAGTCATCTTTATTTTTCTAACCAGATTTTTTTAGGACAGACAAAAGTTTCGAAGGCAATGTGTATCAAGTTGAATTAAATCAAAACATAAGAAACGTGTTGCCAGCTATCAGGAAGCTTACATTTTTGGTTTTGTTTTGTTTTTAATATAATGTATTTTTTTTTTTCAGTTATATATCTCTTATATTTCAGTTATATATACTTTTTTCAAGTAACAAAAGTATTTTTCTGCCCTTCTTTTAGTTCCAGTTAGCCATAATAACCCTGCTCAGAACCCTACTCTGCTCCTTATCACACCTTATCATTGTCGCAACGTGTTTTGCACAGAAAAAAGCTGTTTATGTATTTCTTCTACTTTATTTTAGATTAGTTGTACTTACTTTATTGAAATAGAATGGAATAATGTATCTATATAATTATTTGCTGTGCCTTTGCATTTGAAGTATTTTAGTAGTTTGTTCAGCTCGTCACAGTGATTGTTTTGGTGTGGGTATTTTTCCGTGAGAGGTAGTTTCCATGTGCTTTGCTGGTCTCTGCACCCCCTCTCCAATAAGCAGTTGAAAGCGATGGCTCTGTCTACAGGATATGGAGCTGCTCATTTCCTTTTGTTCATGAGAATAATGGCAGGAGGGACGCTTTGGGCAAAGTAAAAACAATAAACATGCATTACGCACTTCAAAGAACGGTTCAAAAGAAAAACAGAAAATAAGAATTACGTATCTCCAGAAAAAGTTAGTTTACAGTTTTGACACCTGCTGTCTTACAGTCTCTTTCCATTGAAAATACCCTTAGCTGTAGATCTGCTCCAGCTTTACTTCTGCCTGGAATCACTGTTTTAACAGCCCAGTATATACTTAAACATTAAATGATATAAATAAACTGTATATATATATATATATATATATATATTTATTAATTGTTTTTTTTTTTCTCTGAAATATTTCACACTGAAATGCCATTTCAGACATAAAAGCAGGGCACATAAAAGCAGATTTTGCTGCTATATTCCATATTCGGATAAAAATGGAGTGTTTTATAGTGCTATAGTGGAGTGTTATAATGGAGTTTAATACAAATATATACTTTAAAATGAACATTGAATCATTAATCGCATGTTAAGCGCAATTAAATGAGGCTGTGTTGTGGTTTACTTTTATATTAAATGAAAAGTTTCCCAACTTCTATAAAATCTAAGTACATGTCAACATGTATTTTCATAATTCTGTTGTTTTACAAAATAGTGTACTTTCAAGGAATTCTGGTGATCTAAAATATATATTTGTATAATAAGCTTCTATGGCCTTCATCTGAAACTTGTAAGGAAGTGCAATTTAGTAAATTCGAAATATGTTCACTTTAATTGTAATATTATTAAACAAAGTAAAGTTCAACTCAAGGCAATTCGTATGATTTTATTTTATATTTAAAGTCAAAAGGTTTGATATTAATGGTGTTCTTAAGCACAGTAGAATATGCAGAAATGCAAAGCTTGATGGGTGTTTGCTATGCTTGGTGGTCAATATATAACATTCTGTTCTCTGCATAAACAAATAAGAAATTTTGCCATATTTTACTGCCCACCATCATTACAACCATGGTTTCTTGTGTTTTGTTATCGCTTTATAGCCACAAAATCACTGTCATGTTGTACAGAAAGCATCTCCATGAGCTGACTGCATTGGTAAACAGTATCTGTGTGTAGTTTCCGCCCACTGAGTTGTGGGCGTATGAATGAGTGGGCGGAGACTATCAGGGCCACTCCCCCCTCCCAGACTTGTTGACAGGCTGTGTGACCGACTCCTCCCTCTATGAGTTTTGTCTGTGGATGCATTGTTTTGGGCACTTCTCTAGCAGCGATGGGGGAATGCGTGTGGTCGCTGGATTGGGGGCAGCAGCATAGCCCCTGATTCACAGCAGCGTCACCCCGTCCCGTGTGATGCATTGCTGGATTCAAAGGGGGCTTCGCTGAAGGACAGCTTAAGCGTGATGCTTATTGTCTGTCTCTCTTAAAGGGTCTGGCATGCGTCTGATCTTTAAAACGCAATAGACGGCTATGCATTCCGCTCACCACATCACTGGCACGAAGGTGGGTGACAAGAGAAGGAGAGAAAAGAGTCAAATTTGCTTCAAGTGGCTCCTCCAAAGAATACACATTCCAGGAGAGCAATGCCTTTATGCCGCTGCCGAGGAATCTGTATCATCGAAAGAGCAGAGAGAGAGTTCCCAGGGGTTATTTTCTTTGAGTTTAATCGAATTTGACAGACCATTTAACATGCGGCCATCAACGTTTCTAATCTGGGGCAAGGTCTAAAGTTAAAGCTGTGTAGCACACCTGCCAATGGGGAGTGAACTGAGAGAGTTTACTGACCTTAAATATTAAGCCAAAAAGGAATGAAAACTATATTTATTTTAGCTTTATAACAATGCAATACTTCATTAGAAGAAACCTCAGTTGTTCTGAATCGACATATAGTGTACTTCAAATCTTAAAAAGGATATTTAAAATAACTGAAGTTGAAAATGTTATGTTTAACAAATAAAAGGCACTAACTTGAAAGTGTCATAAAAGTCACAAAAAGACACAAAGTAATGCAAAAGTAATGGAACACATTATATTCCATAAAACGTATGTATTTAAAAGTAACTTATGTTTAAATAATATTTTGTCATGCTTTATTTTGTTACCATGTAGAAATGCTTGATTCTAATTTCAATTAGTGTTTTCAAGTTTTCAAACCAATTTTTGGGAGGAAGGGCTGACGATTATTAGACACAGCTGGCACCATTTACCAATCAATCCCACTTCCATTGTAAGCCAATCCAATCCTTACCTCACCACTATAAATAGTTTCTCCAGCGTTTGCTTCTTTCCTCGAGGGGCCCGCAAGGTTCGAGCTGGACTCCGAGGTCCGCCCTCATTAGGGCTCTCGCTACTAGCGCTTGGGGTTCGACGAGCTTCCGACAGCACGTCAAACATGCTATTTTTATCACTATTAATGAGGAAGTGAGAACTACTGAAATGTATTGGTACAGGTTCACTAAATTGCAATTTCGCCATTACGAATGTGTAATTATGAAAATATTTAAATACATGACTTACAAGTGGCAATTGGAATAACATTAAATTAGTGCTGTTAAACAATTAAGCACGATTAATCAAATCCAAAATAAAAGTTTTTGTTTACATTTTATATGTGTGTGTATTTATTATGTATATAACCCATAATACGCACATGTATGTTATATTTTATGTAATATAAATGATATGAATATAAAAAATGTATACAATATAAATATACACGGTACACAAATATTATGTAAACAAAAGCTTTTATTTTGGATGTGATTAATCAAGATTAATTGTTTGACAGCACTACATTAAATTACATTTTAGTTTAACATAAATGCTTATTAGTACTTTTTGAATTATATATATATATATATATATAAAAGATGTACTTAAGTGCTACTTAAGTATTTACAAAAAGCACTTTTTAAGTTAACAAATTGTAATTTAATTCCAAATAAAATGCAATTAAATGTCAGAAAACATTACATCCAGTTTACAATTAAGTATGTGGTTTTAAAATATATTATTTTCCCAACCATTGCTTTTTCAATCATGTTTTAAGTATAGGCTTACTGTTTTGTAAGGAACAGTATATTTTTGCTTGCAATATATTCGTTTTAGTCATTTTATATTCCACATATGTGTTGCCGCATGATGCGTCCAGAAAAAAATCAAAGTCACAAAGACTTTGTATGTCTTTGATTTGAATCACTCACGCCACTTTTAAGTTTTACATGATTTTAGTGTGAAAATCAACTTATATTCTTATACTTGTTATATTCAATTTAATCTTAGAAATTATGATATAACGATGTATTTGTAATTTACACATGTTGAGTTTGTTGTAACCCTTTAGTGTAAGCTGTAAGGGTTTAATTTTAGCTCTGGGTGTCATGTGCAGTGATGAGCAGGTCATGTAGTTGTTCTCTAGATGTAATCGGTCTCTTACTCATTGTGAGTGTGGTTAAGCAGGTGTTGAGAGTAGAACAGGTAACACAGCATAACTGTGCACTGGAGGTTTCTGGGAGCCGTTGGCCGGCTGATGTCTGAACAGATTACCCCTACAGGCACAGAGACACCTGAGCCAAACCCAGCCAAAATCCTCACAGTCCCAGTCTTCAGTAACCGGCTGGAGCGCCGTCTCAGATTTGTTTAGTGTCTCGTTGTAGTTTTGGCTCTTGTGTAGTAACAGCCTCGTCACTCAATACTGCTTATTTGATTGTAATTAACTCCTTAACTAGAGATAGAATTGGAGATTTATGGCAACACTTACTGGTGTTTCGTAAATGAGGCATCATTTGGGACTGTGGGAATCAGCGTTTCTCTTTCTTTGTTTGTTTCTTTCTTATAGATTGATTTCACTATTTTTTTTGTATTATTGCCTCAAAAAGTTAACAACCCATGACAGTTCATAATGATTAGTGAATCTGTTCAATCTGCACAATACAATGCTGGAGCTTCATCAAAGAATCATGGGGGAAAAAAAATGTTAAATGTTTTGTGAGTATGATTTCTGATTTCAGTGATTCCTGAAGGATCATGTAACGCTGCAGAATGGAGTAATGATGCTGAAAATTCATCTTTGATAATAGCAATGAGTTACATTTTAAAATACATTAACACAGAAAACTATTATTTTAAATTGTAAAAATATATATATATATTTTACTGTTTTACTGTATTTTTAAAATAATTAAATGCACCCTTAGTGAGCAAAGGAGACTTCTTTAAAAAACATTACAATATTTACAGACCAAAAACTTGTGAATGCATGCATGTAAATATTTTTTACGATTTTTCATTTTGATTTATCGTATCATGTGCAAATACTGAAAACAAGGCTAAATTCGCAAAACAATTTTGACGCTGGTTCATGTGCTTTTTGAGTACATACAGAAATGATTATATTCAGTTGCTTCTCTTACTTTTCCTATTTTTCTTCTGTTTTCTTTATATTTTTAGTGCCAGTCTATCATGAAGTAACGACCTTTGGGTCGAATCCCGGAAATTTTTTCACATTAAATAAGATATCTTTTGGCAATGAGAGCAACAACTTTTTTTTAAATTCCGTAGAATTTGTGGTAAATGGCAGCTGTTCTTGCTGGATTTCAAACATAAAAAATACGGTAACAGCATTTTAGGTTTTACAGTTTTAAGTTAAATTTACAATGAAATACCGTAATTTCATTAACTGATATAATGTTAATATACCAACCTATTATAGTACTAAAAACTGTTTTGTAGCTTTGAAATACACTTATAACCGCCAAATGCAGGTGGTGATGATAAAGTCACATGATGAACAAAGCCCTTCACAAGCAGCTATTAAATATGAACACATATAGAAGGTGTTCAGTGCCATTCACTAAACACCATCATAATGAGACTCATTAAACTGAAATATGCAATAAACATTAATTTAACAACATTACATGTAACATATAGCCCTAATATAAAACTGATAAGTAAACTGATAAGAAAAAACATAGTTCTTTCAAAGAAAAAACATCAAATTCAAACAAATTTAAAATGCAATTTAGGGAATACTGGGAATATGAGTTCACAGAAATGTACCATATGAAATTTACCATAGCCTTTTTACAGCTTTTTACTGTAAAAATCACAATTAATTTTTTTTTACAGTGTAGAAAAACGTAGTCAAATGCCTAATGTATTTTACCAGGTGTAGTAAACTTTTTTTTTTTAAAGAAGAACAAAAAATAGCAGAAATGGGAAAAAGCTCATAGTGTTCTTCAGCAAAGTGGAGCCAAGTGCATTAATTGAGCGAGCAAGTGAGCAGCCAATGGAAAGGAAAGTGTGTGAGAGCCAGAGTTCATTCCCATTTCTCCTGTAGGATTATTCACAATGAGTGCTTTGTCCCGCAGACATCAGGGCTAATATGTGTCCACTCTTTATATTTGTACTTGCTCGGAGACAAGAGAAAGACGCTTGTGTGCCGTCATGAGCTGACGGGGGCTTGTGTCAAGCGCTCTTTTGTTTTTTTTTGCGTCCTCATTGAATGTGGCACAGTCGGCCCAGCTTTACAGTCGGCTGGCGTATGGACACACTTATCAGTTGCTGTAGAGGCCAGCTCAGACCTTCCAGAGAATCAAATCATTTGGGCTCTTTGAGGAGGGAAATGCGCATTTTTATGCAGATAAACAGTGTGAAACGGTATTTGAAAGAGCTGTCGAGGAGCCCAGCATGGATAGATACTCTTCCAACTCATAAACATAACAGGAGACATTGTGCTCTTTATCTTGGAGGAAAGAGGAGGGAAGGGGCAGTGGCGCTGGGTCAGACCCCACCAGACTGTATTCCAGCTGAACTCCTGAAGTCCTGGCAGTCTCATGGAAAAGGGCTGTGATGGTGCCTTTGGCCTGCAGCAGTTAACTGCAGAAAACTGACTTGATTTCCAGCTGCTGGGGATATTTTGATAGGTGTAGCTTTGCACAAAGTTGCCTGCATTCCAACAGACTATTAAATAACAGTGTGTTATCAATACTACTATGGATTTGTTTTGTGTCGTCAAACAATTAATCACATCCAAAATATATATATTTATTTTTACATAATATATGTATGTCTGCTTTGGTTATTTATTATGTATATATACACGCATGCAGTATATATTTTGAAAATATTTACATGCATATACATTTATTTATTTATATTATTATATTGTTTATTCTATAATATATTAACTAGAGCTGTCAAATGATTGATCGTTATAAATTTTGCCCAAAATGTCATTTACATAACATATAGGAGTTTACTGTAAGCACACATACATGCATGTATATATTTATTTAAGAAAAAAGTGTTATGCTTATATATTACAAATATTTATATATAATATAAATGTATACATGTAAATATTTTCTAAATAAATACATGCATGTTTGTGTATTTATATATACATAATAAATATATGCAGTACACACGTATTTTGTAAACAAAAACCTACTTTGGATGAGATTAATCATGATGTGTTAAATTAGTTTTTGTTTTTATTTTTTATGTTTTTGTTCAACTTGTGTTTTTGACATTTTTAATAGCTTTTTGTATTGGTTTTATGATTTCTAATTGTCAGTTTAGTTTATTTAGTAAACAAATACGTAAACTAAACTAACATTAAAAATGTTGTATTTACAACAAATGTATATTAAACGTTGGATTTTATTTCCATTAATGAGTTTTTAACGTTTTAGGCTTTAGTTTTAGTTAATAATAACTCTTGATTTTATGGATCCAGAGGTAACAAAATTCTACATGAATTCTACATGAATTCTACATTCTACAAAATTCTACATGAATTCTACAAAATTCTACATGCAACATGCTAATTGGTTTAATTTATTTGGTTCATTCTGTACAGTAATTTCAACTGTATTACTAAATGTAAAATCGTCATTCACATTTTGTATGTAAGCTCAATTTCAAATTCCAATTTCTTTATTTACAATGCAATCTTACAATGCATTACAACTAAAATAATAAAGATGGTTTAACTGGGGTTAGAATAATTTGGCTACTTATCACCATTCTTAATAAATGTATAGGACTTTTAATTTTAATTTAGCAGTGACTCACGTGCTCTTTTGTTAGTGGTGTTACACCTACAACCAGTTACACCACTTCTGGATTTCTGGATAAAGGGTGTTATCAAGATGGAAGAAGGCATAATAATTGATTAATTATTTAGTTGTTTTTCTTTATTCTAATATTTTTTCTTTCGGGATTCAAATTTTAAAGTACATATTTCATAGGTACTTTCTTAACCTAAAAACAAGTCCAATTACTGTTCTTTTATATTTGCATGTGTATATATAAATATATATATATATATATATATATAAATATAAAGTATTTGTTTTCCATTAATCTGGAATTGCCTCACATAATCTTTCACTGGAGCTGTACAGTGATCTACAACACAGTTATACACTGTGTCAAAGTTATATTTGAGCTTTCTATCATCAGCAATATGTAGCTGAATGTTTGGTGCATGACTGCCGTGATGAGATTGAGCTCAAACACAATAGAATAGGAACGGAGTGAATAAAGTTAACTATTAACCGTGTGGTCTGAGGGGGGTTGTATGTTAATGTGTGATGTGGGATCGGCTGACGGGTGACGGGGCGTTGTCAGGGTGATGCAGGGACTGAATTTAACACGGCATTCCAGCAACCCACACACACTCGAGGAAACTCATCAATGCAGTGATCTCTAAAGAGTTTGTCAAGAGAACTGCTGGAGTTTTACAAACATTCACACAGTGCTGAATCTCAATAAAAACATATTTCACTCAAAAAAAAAAAAGTGGCAGCACTTTATTTGAATGTGTCCTTATTTAGCGTTACATGTACATACATGATAACAATGAATTTTGCTAAATTTGTTTGCAAGTTACCCTAATCCTAAAACTAACCATACTGGAAGTAAATGTAGCTAACTAATACTACTTAGTACTTAAATGCATATGGGTCAAATATGTTAAGAGGTCCTGCAATTAGCAAGACACCCCCAATAAATGAATGGTTCTGCAGGTGGTGACCACAGACCACTTCTTAGTTCCTATGCTTTCTGGCTTATGTTTTGGTCACTTTTGAATGCTGGCGGTACTTTCATTCTAGTGGTAGCATGAGACGGAGTCTACAACCCAGGAAACTTGGAGGAGGTCGTCGGATGGCAACAACCCAGCTGCAGGACCGCTACCTCCGCCTTTGTGCAAAAATACCTCCAGCAGGCCACAAATGTGCATGTCTCTGCTCAAGCGGTCAGAAACAGCCCTAATGAGGGTGGTGTGAGGGCCCGACGTCCACAGGTTGCAATTGTGCTAACAGCCCAACACTGTGCAGGACGTTTGGCATTTGCCAGAGAACACCAAGATTGGCAAATTCGCCTCTGGTGCCCTGTGCTCTTCACAGATGAAAGCAGGTTCACACTGAGCACGTGACAGATGTCACAGAATATGGAGACGCCGTGGAGAACATTCTGCTGCCTGCAACATCCTCCAGCATGACCGGTTTGGCAGTGTGTCAGTAATGGTGTATGGTGGCATTTCTATGGAGGGCCCATGGCCTCGCCAGAGGTAGCCTGACTGCCATTAGGAATGAGATCCTCAGACCCCTTGTGAGACCATAAGCCGCTGCGGTTGGCCTTGGGTTCCTCCCAATGCTTTAGTCCAGGTCTGGGAGGAGATCCATCAGTAGACCATCCGCCACCTCATTAAGAGCATGCCCAGTCATTGTAGGGAGGTCATACAGGCACGTGGAGGCCACACACACTACTGAGCCTCATTTTAGCTTGTTTTAAGGACATTACATCAAAGTTGGATCAGCCTGTAGTGTGTTTTTCCACCTCAATTTTGAGTGTGGCACCAAATCCAGACCTCCATGGGTTAATAATTTGATTTCCATTGATGATTTTTGTGTGATTTTGTTGACAGCACATCAACTACAGTATGTAAATATTAAAAGGATTTAATAAGACTGTTTCATTCATTCAGATCTAGGATGTGTTATTTTAGTGTTCCCTTTATTTTTTTGAGCAGTGTATATAAAATAATAAAGATGCAAATTAAATTTTATTGTGTTTTAAATGTGTAAAATCTGGACAAATGGGCAAAACCTAGAATTGTAGCAAATGAAAAAAAATAATATTTGGGGTTATGAAGTAAGTAATTATTCTTTTAATGTGTCATAAATTGATTTTTGGTGTAAATATAACTGAAAGGATTGTTACACAAATTTAGGGAGGAGCATGCACAAACAATTAACCATCTCACTATTTCCTAGTTACCCTATCAGAGTTCTACCCTTCACCTTAAATACCGCACACTTCCTCTCTCTGGCATATTCGTTTTGCATCCCTCCGCCACTCCTCACGCCACACCAATAGGGAGCTGGGTGTCGGACAACTTGCCCCTGATGAGCCAAGTTTCTCCCAAGGTTTCTCATTTTTTCCTTGCCACCGTCGTCTTCAGCTTGCTTATTCGGGGGCACCCGGCCCTCGCTTTTCCAAACTATAACCATCGTCAACCAACTTCACTACTTCCAGTTATCTCACTTTCTCCCGGGGGGCAGGCGGGGATCAGGCAGGGCTCTGAGCACAACTCAGCCCTCGCCTCCTTGGGGTAGATCCCCTAGGGCTCTGAGTCCACCAGGTTCCCTGCCTGCTCCCCGGACAGTCCGCCAAACATGCTTATTATTATCGGTTAATTACTGAGGAAGTGGGAACTTGTGAAATTACATTTTTGGTGTACCAGGAAAATTTTTTTCATTATTTGTTTTTGGCCCGGAAAAACAAAAACAAAATTGCAATGTAAATTAAAACAGAAAACTTTTTTTCTGCAAAAAAAAGATTTTTTTTTTTCTTTTTTACATTCTTTTTACATTTTTTTTTTTTTTACAATAATCAAATAAAATAAATAATAAATATATCATAATGTAAATAGCACTTTAATGAGAATATATAGAATTCAGGGTCAGTTTTTAAAGCAAACATAACATTTTGAAATGTTAAAATTTCATTTTCAAATTTTATTTTCTTTTGTTGTAATTTTTTATAGAAATTAATATATATTTATTTAGCAAGGACACATAACAATGATTGAAAAAGTGAAAGTCATTTATAATGTTTCCAAAGATTTTTATTTTAAATAAATGTTTTTTAAACTCTGTTCATCAAAGAATCCTGCAAATAAAACAACTGTTTTGAAGATTGCTAATAATCAGAAATGTTTCTTGAGCAGTAAATCAGCAAATCAGAATGATTTCTGAAGGATCGTGTGACACTGAAGAAGGAAGTAATGAGTTTAAAAATTCAGCTTTGATCGCAGTAATCTTTTATATTTGATATACATTACAAAACAGTTGTTGTGAATTGTGAATGAATAGTAAGTGAATGAAGACAAACAGTCTCACTCTCGCAGACATTCGGAGGCGAGCTGCTCATGATATTCATGAGTTCTGTGGGTTCTCGAGAAGCTCAATAGCTTTGCACTTTAAGAGATGGGATCAGTACATTCTTTTCCGCAGCACAGTTTTCTTCTTGTTAGTCTGCAGTCGGGCAGAGTCCTTCTGGAGTTATTTAACATACTGGGCCGCCGTCCAAATCTTCCGCATTATAAAGTCTTAATGAGATCCTCCTAAATCATCCAGTGTCTCAACACTAGCAGCAGAGTAAAAGAGCTCGGATCTGGATATCTGGACAAATCTGGAATCCAAACACTGAATGTACCCGTTACATATTTAACTTTTAAACAGCCGTTTAACTCTTAATAGTGCAGCACAACAATGATACAGACCTCTTAATTGTGCTAAGGGTCAAGCAACTCCGAAACTTCCCATAAGGCTTAGCTTTGTCTCTGACGGGAAAGGCAGTAGTCATGAGTCACTGGTTTACTGTCAAAAAGCGGAAATGAATACATTTAAACAACAAATAGAAATATTAAAGTTTTTCAATTTATTATGTATAAATACACACAAATGCATGTATATACTAAAGAAATAATATATATGTTATGTTTATATTAAAAGAAATTATATATAAGAAATCTAAAATATAAATGTATAAAATATAAGAATATAAATAAATAAATGTATAAACATAAATATTGTCTAAATATTTACTATATTTGTGTGTGTGTGTGTGTGTGTATATATATATATACATATACATACATATATATATATACATATATATACATATACATACATATATATATATATACATATACATATACATATATATATATATATACATATACATATAGATATATATATATATATATATATATATACATATACATATATATATATATATATATATATATACGAACACTATTGTTTTCTACATAAATACTTGATCATTGGGCTCTAAACCTTCGTCTTAGTGGACAGAGCCAGTTAATCCGTGCCAGGTCTAAAGTTAGCGCACCCAATAGCAGCTGCAGGGCCGTTGACTCCCACACTCACGGGACAGTTGTTCGAAGCAGTAACACGACGAGCCGCCCAAAGTCCTTCACAACAGCTGAGGAAGATCTCATGCAGGACTGCTTCAGTTTTCCACTTGCTGAATAAGTATTTTTGGAGTCTGTTTCCACAGAAACATGGCAGCTATTTAGCATGGACCGTCCCTTGCCTTTTGATCCAGTGGGTCATGTTGGCGCTTGAGAGTTTGTGATGTTCTAATCCTATTTTCGAGAAACCTAGTGCGCAAATGATTGACTGAGTTTTAGTTTGAGGGTGGTTATAAATTAAATCTAGTGACACTACTAAGCGTCACTTAATGGATTTGCGAAAACACTATGTTTTTGAGTGTTGTCAGACAAACACATCGTCCGGCGCTAAACTCACACCTATGGTTGAGGTGGGCTGATGCTCAAACCTCACATTGACTACAACTTTTGGGGAATCAGCTAGGATATATCATATGTCAAGCTGCTCGGAAACAATTGGTTAATACCCTCTGTGTCTTTGTGGCAAATAAACACTGCACTGACTGTACAGAATAAATATTATTTTATAGTAAACTGTTAGAAATAAAGGTACAAAAGCTGTCACTTGAGAGACTTTTGTACTTATTAGGTTCTAATATATGTACTTTAAGTGGTAATATGTACTTTCAAGGTATAAAAAGCAACCTTTTAGGTATAAACATGTACCTTTTGAAAAGGTACCGCTCAAGTGACAGCTTTTGTACCTTTACTTCTGAGGGCCTATTAACCAAATAAAGAAAGTGTTGTGATATTGCCCTCAAAACTCCCCATAAATAGCTTCAGTGCACTTTCTTTTAGTAATTGCACATCAGATATTGCTTTATTGAATAACTGTTTGTTAGACTTGATTGTGTTTGATTAATTATCAGGCCAATTGTGATTTTTATTTTTTCTAAGTGGAAGCTTTAAGTTACTGTAATATAGTGTTTCATGCTGATGCAACATGTAATAACTGTGTTATATACATGTTATAGCTAACTACTCGTTAGATTGCAAAAAAAGATCTTATTTTCTAATGCATTTTAGATTGTCCCTCTTTAACAGCTTTTATAAACACAGCAACTATTTATCATAGACTGACTCTTGCCTTTTGAGCCAATGGCTTAGTGCTTAAAACTTTGTGCTATTTGAATTCTATTTTTAAGAAACAAATAGATATTTGAAATAATTGTGATTATTTCACGTTAAAACGTTGAAATGATAATGAAAGAAACAGTATGTGCAAATAGCATGTGCTAAGTGTTTAATAAATGTGTAATTGCTAAATACCACTAAGATCTTCATGTTATCTCTTAGTTATGCTTTTGTTTTTTGTTCTTTTTGATTATGTGAAATTTATAATTATCTGCTCAATTTTACTGTAAATTTCTGCCATAAACCTACTCCTAAAGTTTCGAAACTTAATTTTTTCAGTAAAGCTGCTTTGCAACGATTTGTATCGTACACGCTAAGCTCTACACAAATAAGCTAATTGAATTAAATTGAATTTTAATAGATATTTCCCCTCTTAAATAGCTTTTCTTTCATTTTTACAGTATATAATATAATTATATTGAAACTTATAATTTATATAATGAAATTATATAATTGAAACACTGCAACGCTGACACTGTTATTGAACAGAATTAAAACAACTCTGAACTACACTGAGCTAAATGATGGGACTGTCTTCAGTAGAGGTGCTTTACAACTGATTACAAATTTAATATTCATTTTAGTGCTGTCAAATAATAAATCATGATTAATTGCATCAAAAAAAAATTTGTTTGCATGAGATATGTGTGTGTATTTATGATGTATAGATATATAAATACACACACATGCAAGCATATTTTTAGAAAATATGTATATGTACTATGTACTAATCTATATTTATATTCATATAATTTATATTATAAATAAATATATTTGATATACAAAACATAACAGTTTTCTGAAATATATACATGTTTTTGTATTTATATATACATAATAAATATTCACAGTACATACATATAATATATAAACAAAAACGTGTATTTTAAAGGCAATTAGTCGCGATTAATCGTCTGAAAGTACTCATTTATTATTCATTTTAATTTATCAATTGATTATTACAACATTAACACTGTTAGTGAAACTGTAGTTTTTACTGTGCATAAATTGCTGTGTAATTAAGTGTGCCAAGTCTCTCAATTGTAGCTGAACTGCTTGTATGTTCACAAACCATCCGAGAGTACTCACTGCTGACCAGGCCTGCAAACACAAGCCACGACTTGCCCCATTTCCACAGAAGATGTCAGGGCTCAGCAGTAGTAATCTGGATGACTATAATTAGTAGCGCATTCCATTTCCTGCGCGCCCCTCCCTCACATTTTCACATTCAATTGAATGCTTCTGATTCCACAATATCCAGCTGGTGTCCTTCAACAATCCCCCCACCACCCCATCTAAATCTGACCTCTGGCGATCCGTCTTTCGGACAGGCCCTCCGTCACCGATTTCTTTTCTCTTCTGAGGAGGAGTTGCCTTTGTGCTGGATGTGCAGGAATTCCCCGGTAACCTGAGCTCAGAGTAATTGGGAAAGTGGATCCTTCTCTTTTGTTCCTGCTTTCAATTAGCCCAGCTGGGTGGAGAGAGTCCCAGAGCCATGCTGGGCTGCTGTCACTCTGTGGACGGGACGGTTTTCAGCGGGGAGGATGTCTCTGAGTCAGCCCAAACCCTGACCACAGTTACCATTAACCCTGTTTTAGCATGAGCACTTTAATTAAATGAATTTTGTGCACTGAGTAGAAAAACGTTTTGATTCTGTTGTATATAAATGTCTTATTCAAGTCAAAATCCAAAGATAAAAAAAGATTTTGCTAAATAAAAACAACTAATTTGGTTTCTTATTGCAATCTGAAAGAAATGCATTAATGTAATGTGTGAAAAAAATATAAATGGAGGTTAAAGTAAACAAACTGTCTGCTTTGTTAAAAATGTAATGGCTAAATAAAAGGTACATTAAATTTAGTGCTGTCAAATGATTAATCATGATTAATTGCATCCAAAATAAAAGTTTTTTATTACATAAAATGTGTGTATGTGCTGTTTATATTTATAATGTATATATAAACACACACATAGAGTATATATTTCAGAAAAATGTTATGTTTATATATTAAATATTTTTATTTATAATATAAATTGTGTATATATATATATATATATATATATATATATATATATACGATTTAATCATTTGACTGCACTAATTTAAAACTATATGATATTAACAATATGTTTTTATATCAGTAAAATGTTTTAATTAATTACTGTATCATATCAAAATACATTAATTACTGCTCATAACATCAATATTATTTTTTATGGATTTATTCAGTGAGGCTGCATTAAATGTATAAATATTAACAGTATAAAGGCATTTATAATGTTATTGATCTAGTTCAAATAAATGCTGTTCTTCATTTCCTAAAATAAAATTACATCATGGCTTCCACACAAATATTAAGCAGCACAAACATTTTTGACATTAATAATAGAAATGTTACTCGAGCAACAAATCAGTATATTAAAATGATTTCTGAAGGATCACGTTACACTGAAGACTGGATTAATGATGCTGAAAATTCAGTTTTGATCATATTTTAACTGATATTCAAATAGGAAACAGTTATTTTATATTGGAATAATAATTCCCAATGTTGATTTATTTGTAAAAGTAAATACAACATGTATGTATGCACAGTATACTACATATACATATCTTGCTAGGCTAACCGAGACTTATAGCACTTGCATATTATTGCTAGAATCATATGTATAGGTGATATATAGAATAACTTTTAACTTACACCTATACTATTTCTATCAAGAGTCAACACTCATCTCTGAGGTGGGTACAAATCTTATAGATGTCTAACACAGGTTGTTTACTAAGTAAGTGTGTTGCTTGTGTGCCATCGTGTGTGTGTGTGTGTGTGTGTGTATGCCAGCTCTGTCTGGAGTGTGTTGAAATCTCTATGGCTACAGACAGACTCACATTCCTGGAGTTTTCTTGCTGGACTCTGAACAAGCTTGCGGGTGAAAGGTGCCTTCAGATGCTGGGTCTGCTGTGCCATGGCCTGCTCTATAATTAGAACAACATACCAGATGCATACGAGGAGAGTTTGATACTCTGTCAAACAGGAATTTTTTTTTACTAATTAATAGGCTTTGGTTACATGAGGCCATGATTTGCTGTTTTCTAGTCAGTTGAAGGTGATATTGGGGGAGGGGCATTCTGTTATTAGCCTCTGATTGGACAAAATCAGTTGTTTATATTTTAGTCATCAATATTTTAGCTTCATTTTCGTGGAAAAGAAAGACTGTGAATGTCAAATGTAGTGTATGTATGTGTCAAAGCTGATTTTCTTTCAGTTTTTGTTGGAGTAGACTGGAATACAGATAAATTCTAAAGCAAATGCATATTGTGTTGAAGCCACAATGAAACAAATTGACAAGTACTGGGACTGTACTGTAGTGTGTGTGTGTGTGTGTGTTATTTTCCATAGCACGCTAACAGGAAGAGAGGGAAGCTCAGCTTAGAGGTGTTGTGTCCATCTGGCTACTGTGAGTGTTGTTTCAGCCTATGTGTCACCTCTAATCCACCACCAAGCCATTGTTTCTTTGAGATGTGTGTGTGTGTGTTTCCTCTGCAAACAGCATGTGGCTTGTACCCAAACATGGCCGTGCGAGACCCGAGCGTCAGCCCCCCGTGCCTCCTAATCTCTGCTTTAGTTTTCCAAACCAGTAAAGAAACTCATATCTAAAACCCCCACTTTTCAGCCCTAGACTGGATATGGAAAAGTAAAAATCGGGGGCTCGTCTGGGTTGTTGATATTGGTAAAGTTATGGTTTATGATTTGGTTATATCAGTGTAATTGATTATGTTATTTATCCTAATAGTCTTTTTTTAAAGGAAAAATTCACCCAAAATTGAAAATTCTGTCATCATTTTCTCACCCTTGAGTAGTTCCAAATCTGAATGAATTTCGAACACAAAGGAAGATATATTGAAAAAATATTTTGCAGAGTTTAGCTTGAACCTTGATCAATCTTACAATCTTATCCTACAAGACATACCTTGTTTTGGTGTTTTTGATTATAGCTGGATCTAAACTGTACAGGGAACTGACAGAGCTCAGAATGCCTGATGTAGACATAAAATCATAAAGTCTCAAAATGTTCCTTTCCAAACAACTTACAACCATGAGCTCATTAACCCAGTAGCGCCCACGTTTGCATATAACAGTTAAACTGAGATTTGCATAAAAAGCTTTTTTATCAGTTGTCACTTATTAAGGGTCAGGAAGAGGCTGGAAAATGGTCAGAAGAAAGTTGTTTTTGTTGAACAGAACTAGTGGGGTTACTAAGTTACTCAAAAAAAGTAATCCACTACAAAATGAAAATCATTGTTCTTTCATTCATTTATTATGGACTGAAAAATAAATAAATTAACATTAATGAGAGAATGCAGAGTTGTGCCACTGGCTAATTGCTGTTTCCTTTAACATAAGACTGCTAAGCAGCTGCTCCACTGTAACGTGTGGGAAGATGGGCCTCAGATTTAAGGGCCCAAACCACAGGTGCAGGACAGCTGCCCCACCCAGAGCCCGAAGACCCCCAAGGGCCCGTTCCTTCTCTCTTCAGTCAGACCTTCGTAAATCTACACCTCTCAGACTGCTAGCTCCTGACTTTGTTAATTAACCTCACTGTTGATGTGTTTCACAAAGCTGGAGTTTTTTAAACCACAACTTTAGGAACCGATGGCCAACATAAGCAAAAAACAGCATTTACATGTTATTTTACCAATATTATTTTTTATGATCTTATTAAAAAATACAGAATTTAAATGTAAAACATTAAAAAAAAAATTCATTAAAGAGATCCCCAAGGAGGTCTGCTGTCAAGGGCAGCCCTGTTCTGTCATGGCGTGGGCCTTAGATCAGCAGGAAGTAGATAAACGTCCCAGCGGACTATGAATAGTTTGAGTGAGTCACTCACTGATTGGGGCTTTGTGTATTTTGGGACACATTTGATCACTGACAACAATATGATTTTTTGTTCTGAACATTTTGTGTAAAAGCAAACAGGTGAAGTTTAGTGTATATTTCCATTTAAAACTAAATAAATGTATGTACTGTACTATTTTAAGCTTGTCAAAAAATGTTTGATTGAAAAGTTGGTCATGCAAATTCACTTAATTAACCAAAAGAAATATGCTTGGTTGGAAAGTAACTGTTGTGCTTCATGCATCACTATACAGTTGACAGTGAAACATTGACCATTTTTGGCCACACAAATTTGCCATATTTCACTTATTTTGAAGGTTGGGCTCTCGCATCGGCCTTCTGGTCTTGCATATTGGTCTTGGTTCGCCTAACTTTCAAATAAAGTTGAATGTGAAACTTAGCATGAGATTGTGTATAAATGGAAGTCAATGGAACGAAAAACGACCACCTCTTTAGCCTTGCAGGTGATTGACTGTAAATAAATAAGTCTACTGGCAGCCAGATTTTGGAGCTTAACCAGAGGTTGTACAAGGCTTTATTCATTAATTCATCATTACGTATCCTGCAGTCTTGCAGATCTACTTTCCTGCAGAGAATTTAAGCAAAACTCACTTGAACCTGCTCATCAAGGTTAAAAACGTCAGACGAAGTTGAGACTAATCTCAATCGGAAGTCATATCTCCAGGAGCAGGTTTGAGCACCCCTGGACTAGACGGTGAAGCCCACCTGATAATGAAAGCAATGCTAAACTGGTTTACTGACTGAGGGACACTGAGATTGTCATGCAGCAACCACCAGTCTGACGCTTGTGGCCTTGTATGAAAAAATGCAGAGAAGCCAGAATTTCACGTAGCTGCAGTTTTGAAGGGTTCACTCAGGGTGGAGGAGTGGAGAGGACACCACAGCCTAAAAACACCAGTACATCTGTTACTTGATTCACGATCTGCAGTGAGTGTTCACTCCAGGCTTTTAGAGCTCTGTGGTTAGAACTGTAGGTCGAAAGGTTACGTTGAGTCCAGCAGTGGTTTGTTGAATGATTTAAGGCAGAATGTTGTTCCCCCTAATAAGTTTGCTCACAAAACCTTTGTGTTCAACAAAGGAACTTTATGCTTACTTGGGCTTAAAATGTTTGTAAAGAAATGCATGCTGAGTGTGGGCATAGAGAGATATTTCTGTGCATACAAATACATTTTGCATAATCTATTTAACCCCACTAAGTGTTTAGTTTAGGGGTTGCCCTTTGTGCTTATTTTTTTATTTTTTATTTTTTTTATCAGACAAATTGTGACCCTGGACCACAAAAATAGCACAGTTATATTTGTAGCAATAGCCAAAAATGCATACATTTTTCTTTTTATGCCAAAAATCATTATGATATTAAGTAAAGATCATGTTTCATGAAGATATTTTGTACATTTTCTACCGTAAATATTTTAAAAATGTAATTTTTAATTAGTAACGTGCATTACTAAGGATTTCATTTGGACAACTTTAAATATTTAGATTTTTTTTGCAACCTCAAATTCCAGATTTTCAAATAGTTGTATTTCAGACAAATGATGTCCTATTCTAACAAACCATACATCAATGGAACACTTGTTAATTAATTTGTGACTGGTTATGTGTCCCGTAATCGCAAATCTCATAATGGCAACTGAAGTGCCCAAAGTGCAAATTTACCATTGTATTCCTAGAATACAAGAAAAACAAGTTCTGATTTGCTTGACCTATAGAAAAACAGGTTTTCTTCGAAACAGTACTCTACTGAGTTGTGTTTAACGTGAATATGTTGTTTTCTTTTTTTGTCCAGTCACATTGAGAAGATCACCACATGGCACGACCCCAGGAAGACCATGACACCCTCGGTGACCCAGATGAGTCTGCATAATCAAGCCTCCAACAACGGCAACATACAGCAGCGCTCCATGGCCCTCTCTCAACCCAACCTCGGTGAGTGTAAAAGCCGTCCCTCCCAGCAGTCCACATTCCCCATTACTCATGAGAACACACATGCTTTCTTGAGCTGTTTCCAATCAGCTGGGAAGGAGCTGAAGGAGCTTTGCTACAGGTGCTTGCTCTGTGTAACGCCAGTGCTCAACGACCCATGACATTCACAGAGACATCTAATATGATGTGGAATTGGGATGAACTTTATTGAGTTTAATAAATGTACAATACTTGAGGTCTAGCATGTTAAAATACAGTTCTTTTCTTTTGTGCTTAGATGTGTTTGCTAAGGGTAAGAGATTTAAACAAACTCCTACAGTCTTAAACCCACAGTTCAAGTGGATATTACTTTATTAGTTGAGAATTGTGAATGAGTGCATAGGGAATGATTTGGAAAAACCTTGTGCTACGCCATTTTATTTACATTTTGCTAAATTTGTTTGAATTCATAGAATCTCATTTGTATGTTTTTATATTGTTTTGGTTATGTCCCAACGATTCGTAGGTTAGGGGGTGGACCTTCATGCTTAGTTTTCTTTTTCTTTTTTGTATTGCACATTTATATATGAATCAAATCATAAAAATGCACAAACAAATCTAAATAAAATGTAAAATAGCAATGTTTTCACATGCATACTCAATGGCTAGCTGCCAGAGAATATCCATGCACTGTGAGGGTCATTTTGAATATTTTCCCACATCTCAAAAAGAATGGTGTCCACAGCACTTCTGGCGCAATCAGTTTCTGAATTCACAGATTTCAAATTCCGGCGGACTATATTAGTTGAGAATAATAATTGAGCATTTAGGGGACAATTTCGAAAAGTCACATGCTAAGTCATGTCATGCCAGTCTCATGGCAATTCACTTGTTTATGTTTTGTCAAATTAGTATGAATATGCAGTAATCTTATTTGCACGTTTTTTTTTAATTACTCTTTTTCAAAAATATCAAATTATACAAATTTGCAAACTCAATAGCTAGCAGCTAGCTTTAGCCTAGCTATAATAAAATCTGTTTTAGAAGATGGCGTCCACAGCAATTAGTATAAGTTGTGTAAATATGTATGTTTTTGTACTGTTTATGCCAATCTGAGTGTTAGGTTTAGGGTTGGACTGTCATGCTTAATGTTTTTCTACAATTGTATTTTTCTGTACAAATCAAATCATCTAAATAGATATGAAACAGCATAACATAATTAGGTTTTCTCATAAGATGCAGGTTTTATGTACAGTATTTGAATCTAGTATGTGTTTTCAAGAAACCGTTCACATTAACTTACTTTATTATTTTAGACTATGTAACAAAGTGCGTAATTGAGTCATTTCGTAAAAGTATGTGTATGACGCAAAGATTCTAGTCTGTCCGTTGAGGCCCTGAATGAGGTTTAACTGGTATTTCTGAGGGGGTCAAATGCTGATTTAATGAAAAAAGCCTCCCATCAGATCCGAAAACTTTTAATGCTGTATGAGATTTGTTGACTGTTGTACGCGAGGCGTTCTGTAGCATGTTTTGTGTGTTGCAGGGGTTGCCGCTTTTACTCTGTCAGTAACTTAGATGATTTCCAAATGCACTTTCTTTGTTTGGCTCTTTTCTTCTCAAATCCTGATTTTTGATGAAATGGAAAAAAAGGTGTGCCTCTGCTTTGTTGGCAGCCGAGAAACAGATTCCTGCGAGGGGGGGGAGGTGGAGGGATAAGAACAAGACGAAAGTTTGGAGGGAGAAATATTCCTTCCAGCTCTGCATACAGCAGACGGAAACTATCTCAGCATATAGAGTTACATACTATGAAGTTTGAGATGTTGTCTCCATTCAAAGGAAGTAAAGATGTTTAACAAAATCTCCTTACTGTTTTCTTTCTACCTTGTTGTAAATAATAGCAAAAAAGATGCAACTTTTTCGTTTCACTGTGAAGGTACCCCACTCATGACTAGAGATGAAGCAGTGGTGATAATGTCTCACTGCACTTGTGTAGATGTGAATAAAGCTGCTCAGCCTGAAATAATGATTTGTGTTAGAGCCAACCTGTTACACTCGCTCAAACGGCTGCTTTTCTGTAAACTCAACCGCTCATTTTTCTCGTGCACAATCTTCCGGTGACTCAACCCGCTCAGGTTTTTTTTTCTTTTTTGACATGGCTGTGTCATCCATTTTGGCTCATTGGGAACTAGTACAAGTTCAACAGACACGTAATGCCAAGACATGACTCAGACCCTGCTCCTACAATCCCACAATCCCACAATCCCTTGCATTTCCATGGTCCCTGGATTAAGGGCTTTTTAAGGAACTTGAGAGGCAACAGATTTTATGTATTCTTAGGTTAGACCAGCTTGAGCCTTCACCTGTTGTTTGTTCACAGTAATTCACGGTGGGGCCCCCTTCAAAACTGAGGGATTATGGGTAATTGACACTCTAATGTAGGAGTGCATTATTAGAACAATACAGTTTTGTTGAATGCTTTCCATAGACTCTTCCCCCCCTCGCTTACAACAACAATTACCATATTGCATCACACTCTAGAGTTTTAAAGGCAGCTGTGACTGCTTTTTTTAGCTTGTAAGAAATTGAGCCCAGTATGAATATTTCATCTGGTCAGTGAAGGCATGCTCACTTTTTAATTTTATTTAAACATACAAAATGCATTTCATTCATACAATGACATAATATGTATCTTATACGATGAGGCGTTTTTTTTAATTGAATTGGAGGCTAATGCCCTCCAAAACAAAGTCATAGGGTCTAAAATGCAGAAATAATAAATAAATAAATAAAGATTATGTTTTTTTTTGAGGCAACGATAATTAAGGCTATAAAATATGTCATTAACTCCACAGTAACTTAATTACTATTTAAATTAATTATTTATTATTCAACATTATTTAATTTAAAGACGAAAACTTGTAAAATATTAAGAAATTTTATTCGAATTATGATTTGAACACCAAGAAAAGAAGTTATTTCTTTTTACCACATACCATAGGTTTTTATTCATTTAGATTTTCTTTATATATTTTGTAATATTAAATACTGCTCTGTTACATCCACTGAAAAGAAAAGTCATTCTGGTAATTACATTTTGACAAAAGGTGATTCTCATACAAACCTGTCTGAACAAATGCACATGAATTTAACTTTTAGGGGTATGACAGCTTGTTTCTGGGGAAGTAACATTAAAACAGACAACTTTGTGTTACGTTTACTTTTAAAATGTGCATTTTAGTACTGTACACCTATTACTATGTACATGTACCGTTTAGTGGTAAATAAAGTATAAAGTTGTCCCTTTAAGAGTACCTCTTAAAGTGTTATTTTTGCACATTTAATTAACGTGTAAATAAAGCACACTTCTCTGGTCATCACTTTGGATCACTTTTGTGTGGGTCTGGCTTCTGGCTGACCTCTAGCTGTTGTACTGTTGCTGAACAGGACAGTTGCCCGAGGGTTGGGAGCAGACCGTCACTCCTCAGGGAGAAACATACTTCATTGACCACAAAACCCAAAGCACCTCATGGCTGGACCCGCGGGTGGGTGAGTACTCCTGGAGTCCAATCAGCTCAGTAGCCTCATATAATGATGTAAATTTTCCACCTCCTACTCCAATCCCACAATCTCATTCCTAATAATTTGAACCGTTTCCCACTTCCACTAATCTAAACACACAATATGATGAAATGGCATGAGGGTGTTGCTCTAGTGCTGTGTCTAGCATGTGTTGGCACTGAAGGTAAAATGATACAAAGATGATTTGCAATACATGCTAATACCTATTGTTTATAATTGTCTGTTGGCCTGATCAGTGATCATTTCACTTAACAAAAATTAACAATCCTTGAAAGTAGGGGTGGACAATAGTGGGTGGGCATCAGTGCAAGAAAAGTATTTTTGCTATATGTGTGCTGTCTGAGAGACATACACATGAATATGGTGATTATAGAAAGTGGGAAACTTGAACCAGTTTATTTTTTTCCACTTTATAGGCCTTGAACTGTTAAATGCACACATGTATTATGTGTCAAAATGACCAACTTTGCAAGTATCCTTGTAAACACAGTAATTTAGGTAAGAAAGGAAATGTAACATAATATTGGATCTGGGCAACTCTTAAAGTGACAGCAGTCTAATATTTCTGCTGTCTGTCATTCATGTTAATTAAGCAAAAAAAAGAGAGACAATTTCTCACTGCTGTTAATCGCTGATCATTTACATGTCTTCAGTGAGTGATATATATTTAACTATACTGAGACATATATCATAACGGGGAAATTAAATGATGCATGATATAAGTTTTTGATCAAATTCCAACCCCTACATGACAGACATTAACATGACCAATTTTCAAGGACAATGAAAATTTGTCTTGATTTACTCAATTCTATGTGGTTCCTCAATGACTTAATTTTTCTGTGAAACACAGTCGAGATATTTTGAAGAATTGTCTTCATCACTGAATGGGGTGCAAAACACTGGACTGTATTGATTTTCATAGTATGGGCAAAAATATCAAATAAAAAAAGAACATTATAAATGGCATGAAAGTTTGCAAATTTGGAGCAAATTTTCATTTTCCAAAATTTACTAAAGATATGCATGTTAATAACAGGTAATCTAATCCAATTACAGTATGTGAATTCAATTTTTTTTCAGTTTTTTAATCTTTAAAATGGTTGACTGAAAGGTTTCTCCACATACATTTTTCTTGTGCATTATAAGTGTTGTATTATATATCACAGTTACCATGAATACTAACACAGAAACTGAAAGTGGACAGAAAGCTGAGTCACTTGTAAAATAGTCCATATCCTCATGAGAAGGTATTTAGATCTTAAACCATAAAAAGTAAACGTAAGTTGAACGAGATACAGTATGAGGTCTGTTAGCCAGTGCTTTGATTATGAGCTCTTGTTGGGACAGGATGTCCTGTAATGTCTCACAGATTTTTGGGACTGGACTTTTTCCTTTGCTTTTTTTCCTGTCGTTTTTGCTGACCTTGCTGGACAGCTGATGCTGTTTCTGGGAAATCAATGAAACAAGAAGCTCTTTGTTGGTGTGGCTTTAGCAACTCAATCGACTCTCTCCATCTCTCTCTCTCTCTTCTTCACGAACCCTGTCCGCTGCGCATGTGTTTTCTATCATGGTGGGTATTGTGACACTCAGATGTCAGGGGGGCCAAAGGCTGGGAAGTCAGAGTGTGTCTGGCTAAAGCTGTTCACATCTGGACCAGCAGCACACACTGGAATAAATACCCAGAGTCAGTGCTGCTTCCCACCTGTTGGACTGTGTTGTACTCAGACACTGAACGCAATGAACTTTCACCTCTATCAGATGAACAGCTTTCAAAAATGAATCTCACAGAACCTTAAAAACATGTCCGGCTCATATTTTCCTGGGACCGTTAATATTTGCACTGAGACTACAAATAATTATTAGTTTGTGATTTTTGCAACACAAGTGATGCCAGTTGCAACCAGTGTTGCCAGATAGGATGGATGATTTCCAGCCCAAAAGTTCACAGAAACCCACCCATTGTCAAAACAAGGTGATAGAATGTAAATCAAGGTTGATAAGAGCTATTTTTATCTCCTTAAAGCGAAATAATGATAACAAAATATAAATATACCGCTTTTTATAATTTCCACGGATCAAATCGGGGCATATAAATGAAAGAGAATTACCAAATATGATTAAAATATGCAAGCTACAGTAGCAGACACTGTCAAAACGGCCATCAGGAAATAGACCAATTGGGAGAAGAATAAAAAAAAACTACAACACATGCTTTATTGATAAAAAGGTATGCTTAAACATAATGCAGTGAAATTATTGTCTGCACAAGGAGTCTAACAACAGCCAGTGCTCCACACAGAGATCTGATCTGATCATCATCCAGTCTGTCTGGAATGACAGGAAGTAACAGAACAAACTGAGAGAGACTAAATCCAGTAGACCTGTGGCAACGTCTCCAAGATGCTTCAAAAAACCTATTATGAATGCATATAAATGCACACACATGCATTTATATATTTAAAAATATTTGTATTAATATGTAGTAATACACTAGTTATAACAGAATTTACTTTCTTTGTCATTGTCTATTTACATTACTAGTTCATCTTTGAAACAGAAATTAAGATTTTGATTAAACCTGAGAGATTAACAAACACATTACATGCAAATGTAGGGATTTAATCTAAATTTTCTGAATATATTATTATAAATACTGATCGACACATATCTATAGAGCACATCAAAAATGGTAAATAGGTATTTCAATGAACAAAAATATTTCATATTTCAAAATATCTTAATTTTTGTTTCTAGGATGAAATAAAAATCATATATGTTTAGAATTAAGTGGTGTTGAGCAACTGATGATCATTTTCATGCTCGGGTGAACTAAACCTCGAATTGTTATGGCAAATAATATCACAATGCAAAATATGTTATTGGTAGTAAAAGTAGTTGATGACTCAAGTGACAGAAGTGAGATCTGAACTAGCTAATGTCTCCTCTTCATCTTACCATAAAAGGCCGTCTTTGCTTCGCCTCAACTGCTCGGTTGCCAAATCCTCCACCCCATCCATAAAACTGATCCTTTGAAGGTCTTTTGATGTCAATAAATGTTTGCAAATCTTGTAAAGAAAGCTCCTGCCCGGTTATGATCATGAAGCTTAGATTTTAGTTGCTGGCTTTATTTTCTTGATGCAGATTTGCTTAGTTTTGACTGATAACACACAAGTCGGTGGTGTCTCTTGACATTTTGACCCAGTTTATCATTTACCACAATTCGATTGTTAGTGTGTTGTCTTCCTGTTCTCCAGACAATCAATAGCCTGAAAATGTATATAGCAAGTCTGAAGAATCACTGCATTTAGTCTAACAAGGAAATTGGTTAAATGCCAGCTTGAAACCGTTCTCTTGTGCATTATGTAACCCTCTCCAACAGAAATCCATTTATAGTAGAACTGAGATACATAGAGGGCTTCAACTTGTTCCACCCAGCAAGTTTGATTGACTCTTTTGCACATTTGAGGAGATGTGGGTCCTGTGCAGATGTTTAAGACATTCTTGAGGGTTGGGGATTTGAACAATCTACAAGTATGCTACTTCATACAATCAAGTGAGAGGTGTGATCCTGCTTATTACATTATTTGATTAATCAAACTTATAATTTAGGTCTGACAGACATTAAAACAAGCAAAGCAAGCAAACTTTTTTTTTTTTTTTTTACATTGAATCAATACTTTTTTAACCTGAACCATATCTAAACCCTGAAAGTTACAGAGACGTGTGTTCTTTTGACTCTTTTGACCAGTACAAACAGTTTTTCTTTTGATTTTCTTTTCTTATAAACCAATATTAACTCTATAAACAGATCAGCAACACAGCAAAACACTGATTCTCTTTGTGAACACAATATTTTATTACCTGATTACATAATAAGAGTCTTTTTATTATGTTTATTCTATACCATAATGTAAATCTTAAGTACACTGCGTTCCTGTTTTGTTTATCTGTAACTATGTACTTAGATTTTTAAGTTATTTATTTATGTCTATGGAGGGTCAGAAAGCTCTCCAAAATATCTTAATTTCTGTTCCGAAGATGAATGAAGGTCTTATGGGTTTTGAACGACATGAGGGTTAGTAAATGACAAAACTTTAATTTTTTGGGGTGAACTAACACTTTAAAGATTTTCATGGAACCAGCCTTTATTTTTAAGAGTGTATACCATGTCTGTCATGAATTGGGACCAAATTTAGTTTGCACCAAACAGAACAAAATACAAACTAGTCTCAAGCTTGTTGAATCCCTTCCAGCCACCCGATCAGTGGCCATAGACATGGTGTTACGTACATCACTGAGCTTTTTTATTTTTAAATACGCTGCACAATAATTAATCCAAGCAGGCCGAGCTGCTGCCGAAATCCAGAGAGCAGAAAGACTGTGCTTTGTTTGTGTCGTATCTCGCAACTCTTTCAGCCCACATCTGGCTTTTACAGGAATGTTTTGTCCATGTGAAAGTGGTTTACCCGACAGATAAACACACCGCACACACAGATACACACACACATGCTCCATATGGTCACGAGTCGCCAGCACTCTTCACTTCATGTCTTCCTGTGTGGGGTGAGAAGATAATCCTCATGAAACTGGTTTGGTTTGAACTGAAGTAAAGCATGAGCATCTTATTGTGCTACAATGTCAGTTGTGAAACTCTGCCTGCGTCCTTGAAGCAAACTGTTTCTTATCGTTCTGTTCCTCTGAGAGCATCAGACGTTCTTTACACAGGAACAGAACAGCTTTTCACAAACCAGAAGTCTGGTTTCATCCAAAGATAAAATAAAACATAGTAGAATACAGCAATTATTGTAAGCAATTTACAAAAACGTTCATTTTCAGTTAAACTAAGCAAAATAAAACTCATTCTTCTGGCATCTAAAAGAGGCCCACCCTTGTGATCAACAGTGTGAACTACACTGCTACCTTGACATTAGTCAGTTACAACAGAGCGTATTTCCATAATGAAATCTTAAAGGGACACTACAGATTAAATTTTGGTTTAGGATATTTTGGTTTCACTTTATTTTGATCTTTCCTTTAACATGTTCTGTTGATTATAAGTAACATTGCACCTACATATCTACTAACTCTGACTGGTAGGGTTAGAATAAGTTGATATGTACTTGCAAAGTTACTTATAGTCAGTAGAGCATCTTTTGGGAGACCATCACAATAAAGAGTTAGCAGATATTAATTAGAGAGTGTACTAATATTCTAATGAGAGTTAGTTGGCTTGTAGGTGCAAAGCTACTTATTGTCAACAGATTGTTCAAAAGGGACCATCAAAATAAAATAAAATAAATTTTTTGTAAAGAAATGATTGTTTAATTAAGCAAATTGATCAAAATTGACAATGAAGAATGTTACATTTTAAATATATTTCAAATAAATGCATTTCTTTTAAAAGTTCTATTCATTACTGTTGAAAAAAAACAGCACATGCTGGTCAGGGGTTTTGAAGTTGGGAAGCTAGTTTAAGTTGCTCCTTTGCTGGTTTAAGCTGGTCATGTGCTAGTCCTTAACTGGTCTGACCAAGTTTGTTGGGGCAGTGTTTTTTCATAAAATTGTACTTCCAACAGCTTCTTTGTTTGTGGGCGTTTGTCTTTGTGATTAAGTTTTTTAATTCATTATTTTTAATTTTAAAATAGCTATATAGTTAGCTATATAGTTATAACGATAAAAGCACGTAGAAATTATATGATTGGAATCACTTTTCAAACTTCACTAGAAAAAATCACTAGCAAAATTAGGAGAATTTAAAGCGGCAGACTTGCGCTTAGAATAAACAGACCATATTGTTCGCTCGTGTGGATACTACTTTTGTTATCTTTATTTATTTCTTTTTTTTAATATCAATTTGTTTTATTGTTGTGATCATTGTTTTTATGATTGTTTCTACTTGATTTTCTGTGACTATTGTTTTTATTGTTTTGTATTATTTTTCCTTTTATGTAAAGCACTTTGAATTACCTCTGTGTATGAAATTTGCTATATACATAATCTTGCCTTGCCTTGCTTTGCCGATAGCGATCGCTCTCAGTGTGAACTGGGCTTAAGAGATACATTGTGACTTTTCTTTTGTACACCTAAAAGTGGACTTACTTGATTTGCCTGTTGTCGGTGGCTACACTCAAGCCAATTTAAGGCCAGTAATTTTTATTTTTTTTTATTTTTTAGTAGGACTGGGAAGAGATTTCTTAGTACACAGTTTTCCGTGCTGCATTCTGGCCAGCTATAATTGAGTCATTGTGTTTGTGTGCTGTCTTTGTTTAACCTGTTTTTCGTCAGACAGTCCGAAACAAAGCCGCATTTCTAAACACTATGATTTGCCATTTTAGCATTTAGGATTACAACTTGGATTAAAAGTCTGTCTGTACAAAACCAGACAGACTTATTAAGTGTGCACGTATAGCCTAGCTATTTGCCAAAGAACAACCCATTTTAGATAGAAACAACCTTCTGAGTGACATGAAACAACGGATCACAGGAGGGCCAGAAATACATACTGTAGACTTTAAAATGATGTTTTCTAATTCTAATTAAAGTTTCAGTCATTGTAGCTGCCTGATTCCTCGTAAATGAAAGCAGCCAATTAGCTTAGAGCTTGCTGTATGGAGAAAGTTTTTGAATCTGAGTGTGTTTGTGGTGTGTTTGTGACAGTGCTGAGCCAGCAGGCCCATCAGCAGCACCTCCAGCAGCAGCAGCAGCAGGTCCAGGTCCAGGGCTCCCAGCAGCAGAGCTCCCAGCCCATGATGAGCATGAGCAGCCCCATGAGCACCCAGCAGCACCAGCAGAAGATGAGACTCCAGCGCATCCAGATGGAGCGAGAGCGCATCCAGAGGAGACAGGAGGAGCTCCTGAGACAGGTGAGTGTCTGCTGGAGAAACACTCCTCTAGAACTATTACTAGTGAGAGACAAAACATTTTATTTGTTTCCTGATTACTCAAACTCCAGAAGTTGTCTCCAGTATGCTTTTAAACAGTGATTTTAAGGGAAAAGATTATGCAAAAAACTTATAAATGCAATAATTCCAACTTTGTGTATATAAGAATCAGTGCTGTCAAATGATTTATTATGTATATATAAATGCACACACATGTGTATATATTTAAGAAAAAAGAAAGGTCTATATATTAAATACATTTATAATTATAATAATATATATTATAAATACATTTAAATATTTTAATTATATAATAAGTAAAAATGTTCTAAATATATACTGTATGTTTGGCTTTACATCCATAATTATATATTATACAATTGTGTGTATGTGTGTGTGTGTATATATATATATATATATATATATATATATAGACACGCACATATATATTATGTGTACATATATATTATATAAACAAAAACTTTTTAAGAACATTTTTATATTTGATGAACCGAAGAAGGAAAAAAAAAAGGAAAGAAAGAAATGCTGCCTTGTCAACTAACTGAAATCAAAAAAGTTTAGGTAGCATTATTAAAATAACTAAATCTAAAATAGACAGAAGCACAACAAAATGACTAAACTGTAAATTAAAAGCTGAAAAAATATTATTAATGATTGTTGTTGTTTTTAATTAAGTGTGTGAATAAAAAAAGGTTTTGCAAAAGAGAGACATGGGGTGCTGATAAATAGGACTTGTAACACAAGAGCCAGCTTAAAAAAAAAAAAACGCCATCTATTGTTATAGAAGCTGTGGCCAACCTCAGCAAGAGACATAAATCAAAGTTCAGGTTCAGGAGAACACATTGGTGCAGCTTTAATAATGTAGCGGCAGACGGACCTCACGCAGCTTGTGTTTATATGAAGCATCTCTGACTCTTCTGTGACTCTGTTCACTCAGTTTGTGATGATGGACATGTTTTTCAGTGTGAGGACACATGTTGTTTGCATATGTTTGTGGACTCAGACTGAAAAAAGATAATCTTAAAAAAAAAAAAGGATGAGTCAGACATTGCTTTCTGGTTCTGGACATCTTCCACGCTTTTCTTCTGGACTGAATTCTTCCAGCTGTTTTTGTGAACACACTCCACCCTGAATCTCGTCTATATATAAACAGACCGAGATCTGGAGTTTATAATTTTTATCAAACCTTTTACATACATTCTTATGATAAGTATGTTATTAAAACTTAGTATAATATTCAAACTCTGAAGTCATTTAAACAGTATTTTTTACAGTTTTAATTTTAGATATTTTGGGGGGTTTTTAACTTTTTTCATGGATATAAAGGTTCTGTAAGTAACTTCAGATACAAGTTTCTGTACACAAAAAAAGTAAATGCATGCGCAATGTATTTTGTATGTATCAATGTATCAATGTAATTTGGTTACACTTTATTTGAATTTAATTCTACACTGAAGTACTGAGTAATATTAATAGTTAATAGTTGTATTTACTATATGGTTAGTGTTTGATTAAGGGTTGCTTGCATGTAACTGCACAATTAATTATAGTAGAAACATATATTATATTTTATTTGTTATTTTAAAAAAGAAAAAAATATATATTTTAATAGTTTTTGGTAACAAGGGTAACACTGAGATAGTAATAGTAAATATAAGTCATTAAAACAAAAGGAAATACTACATATAAAAAATGTAAGTAATTTAAATTGTTATATTATAAAAATATATTTTGTCATAAAAAGTGTATGTGTATATATATATATATATATATATATATATACTGTTTTTATGTCAAATTTTCTCTCTCTCTCTCTCTCTCTCTATATATATATATATATTGAGTTTTTTTTATAAATTTTCTCTCTCTCTCTCTCTCTCTCTATATATATATATATATATATATATATATATATATATATATACAAACATACAGTATATATTTTGAAAAGGTTTACATGTATACATATAATTTTTATTTTATGTAAATATATGTGAAATTTCATTTCATTTGTATGTTCCTGACAATCACCTGGAACTAAAGTGTATATTGAGTTTATTTTGCCAGAAGCAGTAAAGCAGTTTTATGAGCACAGAGTATCAGGTTCATTTTAGTGACTGAGTGTAAATGTTAGTTCTTCCTCTCAGTGGTGTTAATATGTAAGCGTGTCTAAAGGTTAACAGAGTGAATGCTGCTAGCTGCGAGTGTGTTTGGGTTACAGTGTGTGTGTGTGTTTCTCCAGGAGGTGGCGCTCCGGCAGCTGCCAATGGACTCTGATAACATGGCCCCAGTGGCTCCAAACATCAGCTCTCCGCCGATGACGCAGGGCAACATGCCAAACAACAGCTCAGACCCCTTCCTGAACAGGCAAGTGTGCCCTTCACAAGCTCAAAGCGCTCAGTTTCATGTCAAAAATAAGTTTGACTCGGTCAAGATGGCCTAGATTTCTCAGTGAGGGTGTGCAGTGATATTAAAGTTGTGTGTGTGTGTGTGTGTGCAGTGGGCCGTATCACTCGCGGGAGCAGAGCACAGACAGCGGGCTGGGACTGGGCTGCTACAGCATCCCCACCACTCCTGAGGACTTTCTCAACAGCATGGAAGAGATGGACACGGGTACAGAACCAGATTAAAACCAGCATAGAGCACCGCATAAGTCTCTGTTCTCTAGTCGTTGTAGTAATTTTGTGTTTGCTATACATAATAGTTAGTGTAGATATACTGTATCATACATATTTGTATGTATATTTATGAAATTCAGTAATTTATGCCCACTTAAATCCTTTTTTTTTCTCAGTAGTTGTGTTGTGCATTGCTTCATCATTGTGAAATATGGGCATATTTTGGACAGGTTTTGTGCTTTATCTCTTCTTGCAGATCCAAGGAATTACTTCTAAAATAAACCACTAAATCAATCAAACATATACAGGAAATAGCATGTTTAGCTTAACCCATGCCAGTAAGGTCTCCTGTGCTCTTCAGTGAATGAATATGACTATTAGCTAGTCTTATAGACATTCATAGGGTCATAATGACCTAACTTCAGGTCTTCTTGTGTGCAGGTGAGAGCATGGTGCAGGTCAATATGAGCGTGCCCCAGCAAAGCCGTTTCCCAGACTTCCTGGACTCCATGCCCGGCACCAACGTGGACCTGGGCACCCTCGAGGGAGCCGACCTCATGCCCATCCTCAACGATGTGGAGTCGGTTCTGAACAAGAGCGAGCCCTTCCTTACCTGGCTCTAGACTAACTCACGCCACGCTAAAGACTCTTTTATATAAATACATATATATTATATTATATATTCAATCAGCCTCTTCCTCTAGTTTCACTTTTTAGGTGTCAGATTTGTTCCCTCACAAGAACAATACCAAAGTGTTTAGCCTGCGAACAAATAAGCAAGTACGCGTTAATCAGAGCGTGGCGGAGGAAAACAGAGGTGTTTGTTGGGTAGATGTGATTCTGACTGTGTTTGTGTTCAGAATGATCACACTGATAGCAGAAATGCTTGAGAAGTGTCTGATCATGTTTAACAGGCACGCTTGTGTTTAACCCAAAATTAGGGTAAGTCGAGCTTTACCGGGTGAGTCTCACTGAACCTGTCAACAATGAATGCTAGTTTATTTCTGCCATCGATTTAAATGATAAGAAGAGGAAAATTTTGATAACTGTAAAAACAATTATGAGATTTAAACACCCAGATGCTATTAAAGTTTTATGAATTATGAGATGCAAACTCACAATGCTGCC
Organism: Enteromius unitaeniatus; assembly: GCA_032359435.1. Lineage (NCBI taxonomy): Eukaryota > Metazoa > Chordata > Actinopteri > Cypriniformes > Cyprinidae > Enteromius > Enteromius unitaeniatus. The sequence goes on from JAUMHI010000029.1 coordinate 2,024,099, forward strand.
TTTTTTCTTAGAATTGCAATTTTCCTTCGTAATTTTGACTTTTTTTTACTTCTCATCATTTTAATTTTTTTCTCAGAATTTGTGAGTTTACTTCTCATAACTTCGCCTTTTTTTTCTTCAAATTTGCGATCTTTATTTCACATAATTTAATAGTATTTGCGAGTTTGCTTCTTGTAAATTGGAGTTTATTCTCAGAATTGCAATTTTACTACTTGTTGTTTTGGCTTTCTGAGAATTGCAAATTTCTCTCAGAATTTCTCGTAATTTTGACTTTTTTATTTTTAGAACTGAGAGTTTACTTCTCGTAATTATAACTTTTTTCCCCAGAATTTTTACTTTACTTTTAATAATTGTGATTCGTTTTGGTGAATTGTGAGTAATTTGAACTCTCAATTTCAATATATAAAATTGCAAGAAAAAGTCAGAATTGTGAGATAAAAAGTCACAATTATGCTTTCTTGGCAGAAATAAGCTTCGCTAAAACATATTTCGATTTGTAACAATAAGTCGATAATTAAAGGAGATTAAGACAGTTTTTAGGACCATTAGGATTTTTGGAAAAATAATAAGCACATTTTCCTTAAAAACACCAGTGTGAATCATGACTGAGAATAAGAATAAGAAAAGAATAAGAACAAAATCAACAATAGATATTTTACATTAATGAGATTTTTTTGTGTGACAGCAATGTGTTGGCATTTTTATTTTTCATTTAGATGCTATCATTTCTCAGGGGTGTTTAATGCTCAAAAATTCTTAATGGTCCTTACGTTTTCATGAGACTCACCCTGCTTTTTCACTTTTTTTTGCCTCAGTAGCACAAGTGTGCCTGTCAAAGCTTTACATTGTGACTTTATATCCAACGAGTAACTATTTCAGACATGTTTTACTTTTATTCCAGTTTAGCTATTGTGTGAAGCTCATGATGGCATTTGTAGACAAGTGTTTCATATCATATATGTTTTTATGTACTGCTACAGTATTCCTATTTTCTATTCTGTGCTCTTGACATCTGGTGCATTTAATTAGTTTGCAGTTTAGTATTTATCAAGAGCTATGAACTTCTTTTTAAATAGTTTTAGATTTGTTTCCTTTTTTTCAGGAATTATGAAATGTTTTCGAAGCACTACAAATATGCCATTACTGATTTAGTCCCTCGATATCTTCAGGGAATATCTATCTATAAGTATTTTCTGATACCAGAGATAATTTTGCCATTTTTTTGGATGATTTTTGAGGCAGACACTTTTTTAGTTTTTTTTCTTGATTTTAGTACCCCGCCTGAAATCCAGTTCAATATATAAACATTTAAATACGTTTTGTTTTCTACACAGGTCTAATTTTTGTATTGCATGTTTGATCTGTTTGATATTCATATCATCAGGGGTGTATAGACCCACCTCACCGTGACTTCTGTATTGTTTATGGTTACATTATGAATTGAAGTGTGTTGGATTTGTGGATTGAACAGATAGGGTTTTTAGTAGCTGTAGGTCAAACTGAGCTCATGACGTCCTTCGTGAGGACCGAATGGTTAAGTAGTGGGTCAGAAAGAGCCGATACGAGCTGTACTCGAAACCGAGTGGTCTCAGAGATGTCCATCTCTATCAGTTTCTTCAGTTTTGGACAACTAAGGATGAGATCGGGTGTCTTGAGCAGCCCGTTCTGCTCCAGACACTCAGCAAGAGGGACCTTTTAATGATCTAAACAATTTTCTATTATATAAACTGCTTTTCCAGAACATAAACCATGCAATATCTCAGAGTTGAATATATGGCTTCAGATACATAAAATGTTATGGGGTGAGATGAAATCTGTTGTCATCTGTGCCGGTTGACTTATGTAGCGCTCGACACTTCAGCATGTGTTAGGTTTTGTAAGATTGAATGTTGGTCACATGCTGGAAAGCTCAGAAAACAAATGGCATACACACAGAAATATGGCTGTGGTGTACTGTACGTGAGAAATGTGGTTGTAACCTTTAAGAAATCTCTCAAATTGTCAGTGAAATCGAAAAGGAAAAGAATAAAATGGTTTTATTAGCATGCATGTGTAGCTGTGTTTCTTTGTGAATCAATTTGTTTACTTTATTACAATTTTTGCCTATTGCTTACACTCAAAAGACGAATACTTAGACCAAAGCCTCAATACCTAAACTTCTTGTATCTTATCTTAAACACAGTGTAATCATAGCTTAAACATACTGTCAACTTTACAATACTGTAACACACTTTTTCCGAAACACTACACACGTTTTCTTACATTAGACACTTTGTTCAAAAATGAAATCACCTGTTATCATTGGGAAAACTCTCAAAAAGCAAAACTCATCTGGCAATTGTAGACACTTACATAGACACCTGAAATCACATGCACAGAAAAACACAACACCAATCGGTCTGAGCCTCAGCACTACAAATATACCTCAGGTAAGCCATTTTGAGAACTTTGAAAGCATGGTGGCAATGAGAGTCAGAGTAAGAGGAGGACAAAGTGAGGAGTCTATGGAACAAAAGCCCTGCCTAAAGTATTTAAAAAAAACCTTGTAGAATTCCACAAATAAAAAAAAAAACATTGCTTACACACATTTGCAAAATTTGGCCCATTATGTCAAAACTCTACACACAAAACAATCAGACATAGCACTTGGAGATTAACAACTCACAT
>JAUMHI010000029.1:2057034-2076082 GCA_032359435.1 Enteromius unitaeniatus
TGAACTAGAAATTAGGTGCTGGGCGTCCGGCCAGAGGAGAACTGGACCCAACTAAGCCTGGTTCTCCCAAGGTTTTTTTTTTTTTCTCACTGTCTCATGAATGGGTTTTTGGTTCCTTGCTGCTGTCACCTCTGGCTTGCTTTGCTCGTCATTATACATTATCATCACTATGTTCTCCTATTTGATAATGTTCAGTGCTTTGCTACAATCTGTATTGTTAAAAGTGCTATATAAATAAAAATTGACTAAATTACCAACTGAAATAGAAAATATGATCATATTACACCGATTTTAGTCTCTGCACTGGCTACTTATTTAGATCCGTATCAGTTACTAAATATTATTACTCACCTACAAGGCCCTTAATGGTTAAGCTTCTGCATACCTTACTAATTTCCTAAAATCTAGTTTATTCTCAACGTGTTATACTCGCATGTTCGCTTGGGTGCCAAATCTGACGACATCACTGTCTTTCTGGAAGTTTGCTTTGGGTGAGCGCAACCTCATTTCGCGTGGCAGTGTACCAGAGGTGTAAAGAGTACCCGAAAACCATACTTGAGTAAAAGTACAAATTACTTACTGTAAAAATGACTCCATTACAAGTTACAAGTCACCAATTCCAATAAGACTTGAGTAAAAGTCTTAAAATCCTATTTTAAAAGAACTTGAGTATTTTACTCCTACAGTAAAATAGGCTCAAAGAACACCAAGAAATGTGACTTGAAATGTAAGTTTTTAATTAAAAAATAATTAATTAATTAATTTAACTGTAGTTACAAATGCATAAATATTGTTTTGATATATTAAATATTAAACGTTAAATACTGATATTTTAAATTATTTGAAACTTAAAAAAGTCGGAAAAATCAAACTGTGAAATTAAAACCGCCAATAGATGGCAGAAAATCACACTTAATAAGTGAGTCATTGTGATTAAACAGTCATTCAAACAGGTGATTCATTCAGAAACGAAACAGCATTGTGTTGCTTAGAGACGCAAAACAGTGGTTGCTGTTTGGACTGATATTTGTTGAAAGCAAAAGAGCAAAGATGGGCATGTCTAAAAGTCTTAATTAACTTTTTGTTTATTGAGCCGTAAAATCGAAGGACACACTGTAAATGCACGTGTGCACTAGTCTAGACTTCATATAATGTATGCGAGTGCTCTGCAGGAGTGTTTTGAGTGGTTTTTGCAAAATTCTCGATCGCAGACTATCGCGCATCCCTACCGCTGAGGTGTCCCAGATGAGAGGATCTGAGTGATTGACAGGAGGTGTGGCCATGTAGGACAGCAGTGTGTGTGACGTGAGCTCGCTGCCGGAGAGAATAAAGAGAGAAACTGCAGCTGATATCATTTAATCTATCCTGCTGGACATGGAATTGAACTGTTATTAGAATTAGATTTTTTTTACAAGACTATTAACAAACCCAAAAGATTCTGAGCTTTAAAAAAAAACATTCGGCGCTGAAGCCCCAGAAGCAACCCCCTGCTTCGCCCCTGAATCAGTACCTTCAGCACCCTGCAAGTGGCGATATCGCATCTTTCACCCAAAAGATTAGCAGCGGTAGATGAAGAGAGAAAGATGCCGAGTTGTTGCATGTAATCAAAATGTGGCGAGTAGCGGTAAGTGTCCGTTCAAATGTAGTGGAGTAAAGAGTACATATATTCAGTCAAAAATGTGGTGGAGTAAAAAGTAAAAGTTGCTTATATTTTTGATACTCAGTACAAGTACAAAGTAGCCAAAAAAATACTTAAGTACTGTAACGAAGTCCATTCACTCAAGTACTTTACACCACTGCAGTGTGCACATTTTTTTTTACTTTCTGCACGGCTCCAGTTTTGAAGATGCACAAATTCAAGGCAATTTTGGCCAAACAGGCATTTATATGTTTATAATTATATTATTCCTGTGACTAATGAAATCTTAATGATTAATGAATTTACTAAATAAAATTGTATTGTTGTCAATTTAGCATTATTAGTTGATTAACCACCATATTAGTAGCCTATTTTGCTTTCATTTTCTTTCATTCTTTTGCAGTGTGGGTGTGGTGAATTAAAAGCAAAGTGTACTAATATTCTAGTGGGAGTTAGTTGACATGTAGGTGCAAAGCTACTTTTTGTCAACAGATTGTTCAAAAGGCACCATTAAATTAAAGTTTTACCAAGATTTTCAAGTGTGTGCTCAAAAGAACACAACTAAATAAGTTTATAAATAAAGAAACATTTTGGAAATGCGCATGTGGTGGAGGAATAACTTTTTAATTGACTAGATATCTCCAAGATGCTGCTGTATTGAACATGACACATAATGACTAATTTACAATTTTTGTTCACTGTAATTTTGCTTTATTTGATGTTTGAATCATTGTTGGTCCCCTCTTACGTCATACTCCGAGGTTCCCTTTAGGCGACTACCTCCTTGTTCCGGATTTTTGCCATCCGGTCATGGTCTCCATTTTCCTTATGACCTCCATTTATGCACGTGCACTTTTCAAAAAGAGCGTTTTGAATGGACTTGAAAAATGCATTTTATCTTTAAAATGGCATCAACGGAACTTGCGACCATAGTAGACTAACCATGCTTTTTGGAAACGCACCCCAGAATGAAGGTTTTACCGCCACAGGTGCCGCTGCGTCTGCAAAGTGCGCTTGCAGTTATTGACCATTAAGTGGCACTTTAACCATTAGTTATTAAACAAATGCTTCAAAGCACGTTTTCGCAAATAGCCGTCAGCTTTGCCTTGCTGATGTGTTATATTTGACTGCAGCAGTCGGCGAAAAAAGAAACAAATTGTCATTAGTATTCACAAATTAGAATTTAGTAGGCTACTTATGCTACTTATTTGCATTTCTTAGAATTAAAAAATTGTGGTTATTCTACTTTTCATCGGAGCTGTAACGATTTAGCTCGCTTCTCCGTGAACAGAAAGGCAGGCAGGCACAAGATGCGGTGAAACAGGAACATTTAATAACACGAACACAGGATACAGGAAAACGGCTGGAGAATACGCAGAGACTTATACTCATTACAACATATAATGACTGACCCTGAACAGTAGACAATGCATGGTTTAAATACAAATATAATCAATGATGAAAATACAAGACACCTGGGAAACACGGCTGGCAGGAAGTGAAACACTAATGAGATGGGCAGGGGATTACAAACAAGGCAAGACACGTGTAAAACTGAATCAAAACAAAGACAGCACATGGACCATGACAACAGACGGACAGGTGTCCAAGAGGCCGATACAGGTAGTCTCAGGATGCCTCCCGGACAAGATACAGTTTTGGAGGAGCAGCGGAGGATCAGGACCCTTGGGCGACCCTGACGGTTCTGAACCTTCAGGCGGCCATGATTCGATACATATTGGCAATTAAAATACAGATAATGAATACATTCTGTGAGAATATATTTGAGGTTTTCACTGTGAATATCACATCAGTGAAGCTTGAATTGCCCAATAATGAAACTAAAAATTATTAGTTCCCGGGACAGTCATTGCTGCAATATATTTTTATGTTTGCAAAATTAAAAATAAGGTGCACTTTTTTCTCTCTGGCAGACGTGCGTCTCTTTTGGACAGTTTCTTTGTTTCTTGCGCAGAGGTGTGGCGCTTTGAGAGAAAACAAAACAAAAACCGTATTATATTGCATGTTGTACTCTGTTTGCCATTGCAAAAAAATGGCACAAGCCAAACCAACGGAGGCATTTGTCCTAAAACAGGTACTTTGCCAAAACCTGCTCTGCAACTTTTTGCTATGCTCTCCGTGCGAATGAGCAAGAGATTCACCCCTTTATCAACACCCCACCCAACACCCCCTCCAGCTGGAATCAGTTCAGTCACTTTACTGTTCCTGTGTTGTCATGTGTGACATTTACAAACAGTGCCGTCTCCTTTAAGAGACGCGTCTTGTCATCAGTTTCGGTTTCGAGATAAGTTTCGGTTTCGTTGGATGACGGAGAGCTTCCTGCTATCGTAGTTCTCTTCATCTTTAGCCTTCTGCTACATTTCTTGTAATGTAAGCTTATGTTTAAAGTAATTCAATCATATTTCATAGTATTTTGTGTTGTATGCAAACTTTCACATGAGTTTTAGATTCTCCGTGTGGCGATCGTTATGTGGAAATATATGTAACCTATGTTGCAGTTACAGATTGTGTTTAATTCTTTTTGGTGATAGTATGCAGTCAGTTTGATTTAAGTTTGAAATATGGAAGGTTTCAAATGTGTACAGTATCTGTTATACACATCAATGCAGCCATATATGCAATGCTACTTTGTACACACTGATGTTACACTAACAATGTATATGTGAAATATTATTTTCAATGTATTTATATTCAATTTGTTCTTTTCAGTTTTACCCTACTTCCAGTTATCCATTAAACAAAGTTAACGGAGAAAAAAGGAAAGAGACATTTAACAACTTCAAGATGGAAGTTACAGAAGATTCAAAGCAAACAACTCAAAGCAGTCTAGTGACTCGGTCTAATCAGTCAACATGTTCCAAAAACTCTAAGCGCTCGACTATTAACTATTAATTATCGCCCTCGCTGAAGCTGAAGAGGCCAAAGCTAAAGCTAAATATGCAGAAAAGGAGATGCATATAAAGATTCAAAGGGCACGTTTGGATGCAGAAAGAGCATGTTTAGAAGCACAATTAGCAGTTCTGGATGTTGAAAGGGAAGCTGCTGTGGCTGTGGCCAAACCTGAAGCACTATCGACAGCACTAGCTAGCAACAAAGCATCAAGTCATAAAGCCACCAGTCAACACACCTCAGTTTCTCACGTCACTGCACAAAGAACCAAAGAGTATGTGCAAGAACCAGCAAAACTGCAAGCTAACAAACAGCTCAATTTACCATCAATTTATCTGAAGAAGCCGTGAGATATGCTCCCCACCCCGAACAAGATCGCCTAAGGCTGTCACAGAGTGTAAAGCTCTTTCCTTCTGTCAAGAACAGACAAGATGCTTTCTTTGCTCATGTGAGACCACCTGATGATCTTGGCCACTTGCCAGCAAGCACTTACTTGCATCCTAGCAGACAAAATGCAGCGGTGAATGCTCACAGTTATCCTCCGGCTAAGTCATGTGCTCCCACTCCAAACCCAGTCCAATTTCACACAAGCACTCCTTATACAAACATTGATGCTAATCAGAACATGTCCGACCTCTTTAGATTCATGGCAAGAAGATAAATCGTTTCCACAGGGTTATTACAATTCGATGACCGCCCTGAAAATTCCGGATCATGGAAAGCGTCATTCTTCACTGCCACTAGATATCTTGATCTCACAGCTGGATCTCTTGGTCAAGTGGTTAGGAACAGATTCTGGGGAGCAAGTGAAACGCATCAGGGCATTGCATGTGAAAAACCCAGACAGAGGACTTTCTATGATTTGGGAACGGCTGGATGAATGTTTTGGTGCACCAGAAGTTGTTGAATGCTCACTACTCAAGAGACTTGAGACGTTCCCTAAGATCTCAAATATAGAATGGAAGAAACTTAGGGAGCTAGGAGACCTTCTAATGGAGCTTCTTGTAGCAAAAACAGAGGGAGTGGTCACAGGCCTCGCATGCTTGGACACTGCACGTGGCATAGCCGGCATAGTGCAAAAGCTACCTTTCAACTTGCAAGATAAGTGGATGACTGTGGGCTACACTTTCAAGCAGCAGCATAGAGTCCCCTTTCCGCCATTTTCTGTTTTAGTCGACTTTGTTGTAGAACAAGCCAGAATGCAGAATGACCCTAGCTTTGCCTTCCCCCTTCAAGCTGATCATTCAAGGCCAGAACATGTTAAGGAACTTTAGCAGAGCATCCATCTCAGTCCACAAAATGAAGGTGTTCCCTGTCAGTGTAACTAATGGGCCATTAGGGGAGGGGTCTTTGTCTCTTCAGGTGAGAATCAATGAATATTAATGGCCATTCTCACGCCCTCGCATACAAGTTTTCAGCCTCAAAACATGTCTTTTCAAATTTCAAACACTATATTGTTTTCTCTGAAAAAGTAAGTGGAATGATTTTCACATCATTCTGAAGTAAATATTCTAGCCTAATACACTGGTTACTCACAGTATTGTGCATTACTATTAAATATGAGTTAAATGGTCTTATTTCAGCTAGTTTTATTTTCACAAAACTTACTAACCACGCATATTTATTTCTTAAAAAATGCAAACATGTAAATTCATTTTGGTCACATATTATTGTAGAACAGTTCTACAATAATAGATGTGCCAGCACAGCTTTGGATGGCACTCCAGCTTTCCAGGAATTGTGTGTTCATGTCTTCTTTTCATTCCCAGACTCTTATCATGAATTTGTGTTTTCATCTCTGTGTGTTCAGCCAGGACTTTTATGTTGAAAATGTTGTCACTGCCCTGCTCGTTTCCACCCGGATATCCTCCAGCATAAAAGCTGCTCAGTGTTTGTTATTGGTACGGATCATTGTCAATGTATGTTTCAATGTTTAGCCGTCAACCCTAGTCGTGTCCTTGTTCTTAGTTTTGTTTTAATTATGATTTACCGTTGCCGACCCTCGCTACCCACTGGAGGATTATTCTTTCGTCTCTGCCTCCTATGTTTCTAAATAAACAGCTTGCATATCAATCTGAATGCCTCAGTGACTCATTTCATGACAAATATGTTATAAGTAGCTGAAAAAAGCCCAAACATCAGAGCATGTCCAAACATTTCAAGGGCCCCAAAATCACCTCAGACCCCAGAGGTTAATGTAGCTAAACTATTTTTCCAGTATAATTTCTAGTTTAATTTACTAGTAAATATATTATTAATCACTTATAAATTGATCAAATATAAACTTATATATTAATCAAATATAAATTGAACATCATTGATGTCAACAATGTACTATTATCTACTAAAACACAAATAAATAATTTACAACACTTTCTATATCCCCTATTCTAAAGTGTAAACTACTCATCTAGATTAGTAAATTAGAGGGGCAGTCGTGGCCTAATTAATAGGGAGTTGGACTTGTAACACAAAGGCCGTGGGTTCTAGTTCTTGGTCCAGCAGGGATTGTGGGTGTGGGGATTAAATAACCAGCGTTCTTTCCACCCTCAATACCACGACTGAGGTAAGACCCTTAAGCAAGGGCCTGTGTTTGTGCGTGCACATGGATAGGTTAAATGCAGAATTTAAAAACCATACCTGGTCACATGTCACGTCCTTTCCTTTCCTTTCCAACAAACATGCATAGGAAGAACTTGACAGTTTTTATGTTGATTTTGTTAATCATTGTAACGTAATAAAAGCAATTAACTTACAGCCAGATCTCCACATAAAGCCTTGCATTTTTTTTTTATCTTGGATGGCACATTTTTTGGACACACTGTCTCCATAATGACAAACTCAGCAAAGATGCAATAACCTGAAAGCATATTCTAAGAAGAAAGAAACATATTCAGTTAACATTTAAACCACTTGTGAGCAAAAAACATAATTACTACAATTAAAAAGTTGTCTGTTTATGGCACAATAATGTATGATATGAAATAATTGCTACATTTAGCACTTAGAATTTTTTGCTAATTTACTAAGCAGAGGTGGACATCCAGGGGACAAAAAGAGTAAAAGTCTTGCCATATTTTTGTTCCAGACATGAACTCAGCAGCTAATTTCACAAGAGGAGGAGCCGGGTCATTCCTTTCAAATCATAAGCAAATCTCGATTCATTCCCAAGTCCTCAAAGAGTTAAAGTTAATGAGATAATTAAGTGACTAATTCAATGATGATTGTGCATTAGTACCCAGCCTGCTGTTTTTGAGAATTACAGAGGATTGAATGTTGATGTTATATTGGTTAAAATTATGCCACCATCTTCAAGATAAGTGCTTGCTTTAGTTGGGCTCTTGCCCTTGAATTCTGTGTCAGATCTCTCTCTGTAGAAATATGTGTGGTGATGTGAAGCAGAGAGATCAGTGCTGGACTCTGAACAGATGTTAACTGTTTGTATGAGATGTGATAATAATCATGCACTCTTCTGATTCCATCCAAAATAGCATTGTCTCTTGTTTTGTTTATGTTTAGGTTTTATTTAATCAATCATGTGATACTACAGCATGCAAACACAGTGTCTCTCTAATACTGTAGCTACAGTAAAGTAACATAGAGATTGTTTCTATGAGAGTCATATAAAAATGTGAACTCCAGTGCTATTTAGATACACACAGAAAACAAGAAGCAGCATATGAATCTTAACAATGGTAACAATCAACAAAATGCTGCATGCTGCAATGCATGAACAACTCCCATAATGCAATGCAGTATGAATAATTATTGTCACTACTGTTCAGGATCATATGATAAATGTTTTTTTTCTTAAGGATTTTTTTGTTCTCAATATTGAAGCATTATTATGGCATTTGCTTTTTTTAAAAATAGCCAAACACATTTAATAAGCCTGTAACAGTTCAGCTGGAAGTGCCAGCAAGATCCACTGGATGGCACTCCAGCTACATATGGATTTCATTGTGTGTTTGTCTCCATTTCTATCCCTGGACTCTTATTATGAACTCGTGTCTCCACCTAACTTGTCTGTCACTATGGCCACCTACTGGTTTCTCCTCCCCCTTGTCTTGTTTGGAAGTGTAATTAAAGACTCATTTGTTTTGTGCAGTTTGCAGTTTATTGTGTGGATGTAGCCTGCATCTTCCCCTTTGTAAGCCCTTCATGTTTCCTAGTTTCCCTGTGTTCTTTGTTCTCGGACTCTTGCTCTTGCCTCGCCCCATTGGATTAAGTCGCCAATTGCCTGACCATTGCTACGTGTACTGGATTATTCTATTGTCTCTGCCTCATATGTTCTCGTTCGCTGTTAATAGACTCCGCTTGCTTGTACTGTGTGTATGAACAATAATGTCTGCATATGGATCCGCATACTTCCCCGTCTCCTCCTTACAGAATGAACACTAGCCGTTTTAGAAACTGTTCCCCTGTCTTCTGTGCTTCCTGTTATGGTGGTTGCCATTCTGAGTATATGGGCCGCACTCTGCTCCACAGAACCCTCCTGTGAACCTGATTTACCATGGCCCGATCTGCCAGAACCCTCCTGTGATTCTGATTCACCATGGCCCGATCCGCCAGATCCCTCCTGTGATCTTAATTCACTGTGACCGGTCCGCCAGAGCCTGCCATTGATCCAGATTCTTCTTGGGTTAGTTACTGCACTGCTTCGAGAGATGTTGGTTCCCCTGGTGGCTGCACAGTTCTCTGAGGTATCAGCTGTTCCAACAGAAAGTGTGGTGGTTCCGCTGGTGATTGCACAGCCACCTGAGGTGTTGACTCCATCAGTGGACACTCGGGAAGTTCTGCTAGTGGCTGCACAAAACCCCTGATTTCTACATGTACTGGATTATTCTATTGTCTCTGCCTCTGATGTTCTTGTTCGCAGTCAATAGACTCTGCTTGCTTGTACTGTGTGTGTGAACAATAAAGTCTGCATATAGATCTGCATGCTTCCCCATCTCCTCATTACAAAGCCAAAGGGAGGAATGCTTAAACCAGAGAGATTTAAACCTTATTCATTATAAGTTAGAAACAGAAAACATATGCTAATATGTTACTTAAAAGTTTGATTCAGCATTGCACAAGTTGTTGTTGTGAAACAATATTACAATTGTTTAAAAAAAATTATTTGAGTTATAAGCTCAACTCCACAAGCTCCACTAGAGGGCATCCACATCCACCACAGCTCCCTTTGGACTCATTCCCTAATGGACTTCATATCCCACCATGCATTGCACACCCTCACCTATTCACTCTCTGTAATCATCACTGTCAGCTGTTGTTTATCACCACAACCATTCACTCTCACTTTTTATTAGTCCCATTCACATTCAGTCAAACGCGAAGCCTATCCTCCTCTGTCCCTGTTTGCCTGATGTTTTCGACCCTGTCTGTATTTTGGAATAAAGATTATTTGCACATGGATCCGAACTCTCATGCCCCCTTCATTACAGAATGCTTCGCCAACCAGGATCAAGCAAAACACTTCATACTATGGCAAGGTAATAATCATAGTTCACTGCCTCTATTCCGCACTATATTTCAACGGGATAGAAACATTGAGGATTATGTGGAGGTTTTTGGCCTACAGTCATTAGTGGGAGAGGATAAGGAAAAAATAAAGGACTGTTTCCTACTTGGGCTAGATCCAAAGATCTTCCACCATCTACCCTGGGATGATCCTGAATGGTCATTGGCCAAATTTATTGACTTTGCTTTATTGCATTGTAGATCTACTTTCACTGAGTTTCACGGTTAAGGAGAAGGCTTCCTATAAAAGCGAGATGCAAGAAAACCACCGCCCATCGATCCTTCCCGGAGCCTCAATCACAACCACAACCGCAACTCAAGATAGCCGCCATGCCTCAGCCAGAGTCAGCTCTCAAGATGGCCATCATGCCTCAGCCAGAGTTAACGCTCAAGATGGTCACCGTTCATCAGCCAGAGTCAGCGCTCAAGACAGCTTCCATGCCTCAGCCAGAGGCAGACGGCCACTGCTTCAGAGCCCCAACCACTACACAAGATGGCTGCTGCCCCTGAGCCGTTGCACAAGATTCAGAGGTTCTACCAGTGGCTGCACGATCTCCAGAGATGTCGACCGCTGGTGGCTGCACAACCTCTAGGACAATCCACTCGGGCCATTGAACCCTTTCATAACCTTGCCATAGTCATGGAGGACATTGAAGGCTTGATCCAGTTTCCCGCGGATTCCAGTCTGCAATTTTCAAGTCGGCGAGGAGAGCCAAACCAGTTCCCCGCAGATTCCAGTCTGCGATCGCCGGTTCCAGAGTTTCAGCCAGGAGCACCGATCCAGTCACCTGGGGATACCAGTCCACAATTTCACACTCTGGATTTAGAGTATTTGTCAAAGATGCCAATCCCAGTCAGGTCCCAGTTCCGAATCACAGTCAGGGGAACCCTTGACAGGCCCGGTGTCCGAGTTTCAGCCAGTAGATCCGATCCAGTTACCCGCGGATTCCAGTCCGCAGTTGTCAGGTCCCAGTACCGAGTTCTTGAATTACGGCCAGAAGTGCCATCCCAGAGTTACGCTTCCAAACCACAACCAGAGCTAATTCTAAAAAAGAATCCTTTCCACCGAACCCTTGCCCAGCCTTGTTCCAACCACAGAAGCCATCTGCGACCACTCTCACATTTTTTCTGTCCCATTCACACTCAGTCAAACGTGAAGCATTGTCTTGCCCTGGCATTCTACAAAGCTTAATTTTGAGCCGGTCACAAGAACCCAACTAAACCAAACACTAACCACAGTTATGGTGGCTTTTTTAGTTGATTTCATCTAAAATAATTGGTTGTTCTTGTCTGCGTCCTAATGTGCATACCATCCATCCTAAGTTTTATGTGATAATGATAATTTTCAATTACCAAATTTATTATTTTCATTTTAGGCTTTAGTATAGCAAAAGTGTGAGATTTTATGTAACTTTTATATTTGCAAATACTAAATTTGTGTGGGGAACATTAATTAGTAGTAAAATGTTGATTACGTTATGAAAATATTTTATAATCGCCTCTGGCTTGCTTAGTTGGGGACACCTGATTTCTAGTGATTATCATCGTTTTGACTACAGAGACGACTCTGCATTTGATAAAGTTTAATCTCGTCATTATACATTACCATCACTCTGTTCTCAAACTTGATAATGTTCAGTGCTTTGCTACATCTGTATTCTTAAAAACGCTATATAAATAAAAGTGACTTGACTTGACTTAATCAAATTCATTGATCTTAATGCTAAGAATAGTAATCACTGCTATGTGTTAATAATCTATAGACAGGGGTTAAACAATGAAACTGAAACACTGCCCAAAGCACTTCAGAATTAAATGCACAACTTAACTCTCCTGCTTCCATTAAAATAACATTCCTTCCGCAATAACATTTTAGGTGTCAAAATCATATAATCTGGCACAATGACTTCCAGTGTCACAAACAACAAAAGGATTGTGTAATCTGAACTGGTGAACTGGTAATCTGAAGAGTAGTCAAGTTCTGTCATGACATAATGGGTTAGTTCACCCCAAAAATCATTTTCTTCCAAACCTAGACAGCAACAGAACTGAAATTTTCCCAGGTCTAGAAATGTAGAAAATACATTGGTCGCCACATTGCCAAAATGTGCCAAAGCTGTAACTCAGGGGAGAAGAATGGTTGAGTAAATTACTGATATCATATGGACTGGTATACAATATATTTACCACATTTCTGGACCTAGAAATTCTTCAGCTGTGTTGCTGTTTATGCAAGGTCAAATAGTTTAGATTTTATAAAGCATATCTTAATTTGTATTCCAAAGATGAGCGAAGGGTTGTATAATTGAGCTTGTGTCACTATAAGCATTACTGCTCATGTAAGATTGAGAGACATCACCTTTTTGCTTAGCCTTCCAACTTCAATCAGTTTAAAGTAAGATTTGTGATTAGATATTCTGTTGAATTTCTGCATGGCTGCTTTTATACTCTCCATACCATTCCGGTCATTCAAAGGCAGTAGAATATGGCAGTCAGAGCAACTTGCCATTTCTTGCGAATCTGGGGGGGGGGACATAACAGGAGAAAATTACAATCACAGTGTGAATTGTAACTTAAAGCAGTTGCAATATATTATTCAATACAAAATTGCATTGTGTTTATTAGGGGTGTAATGATATGCGTATTCGTATTGAACCGTTCAGTATGAGGCTTTCGGTTCGGTGCGCATTACAAACCGAACGACTCAACAAGGTAGCGCAAACAACGGGACAGACAACCCGCTGGCTAAAAAACAACATGAAAAAAACAGATCATACTCTTATGTTAGTTTTAATAAATAAAAATGTGAAAAAAAGCTAAGAAATTCCTTTTTTTATTTTATTTTTGCTGTATCGAAAACATACTGAACCGTGACACCACTGTATCTTATCAAACCGAACCATGATTTTTGTGAATCGTTACACCCCTAGTGTGTACAGTATATATACCTGGTTTGGTGTCACAGGTGTAGCACTTTACAGCTGCTGTTCCCTCAACACTGAACATGGTCACATTGCATTTTGCTGTTACTTTCTTTAAGGGGGACATTAAAAGGCTGTTAAATGTACGCACATCTCACAGAAGATAAGTACAGTGAAAAAAAGATGTGTAAAATTAGAGCTTGTAAAATCTGTGATGTTCATCTCACCCTCTCCGTTTCTGTTCTAGCATTACACTGATTTAAAGGTTTGGGATTCACAATGTGGCATTCACTTTCCTCCAACGTTATTCCCAAGATGACTTCGCAAGGCATCACCTGCACAGAATCAATAGAATTTGTAGCACTTGTTCATTATAATAGGTTTGGACTTTTATCTTTTTTTATTTGCTATCTTGTTGTTAAAATCATACTTTTACGTCTTATTAAAACATCCACAGGAAGACACTATCAAAAAAGCTCACCGTATTCTTTGCACTGCGTCCATCCAGTGAGACAAATTTGAAAGTGTATCCTTCATGGTGATGGTCATTGATGAACCTCTCTGCTTCTAATGTAGCAATGTTGTCCTGATCTTCTTGGCACTTATACTGCACATCAGGGCCTGTCGGGAGGCTGGCTGAGTGTAGAAACAAGACCACAGCTGCTAATATCAGCGTTCTCATTATGCACATAGACACAAATCTTCAACCTGGTTCTCCTTGCTTGTCCAAACCTTTTTCATTTAAACTTCAGGGGGAAATAAGCAAACAGTCTAGTTTCAGAGATGCTTGCCAATGTAAATGATATCAAAAACAAATATAGAAGAGGGTCATGTCAAGTGGAATGTCATGTCAAATGCGATTGCTAACTCACACTAACTACTGACAGAACACACTGTGACACTGATGTTTTTGTTGTTTCTGTCCTGCCTCCCACACAGTACTGGACTGCTAGCCTGACATATCAGTCATTTTCCTGGTGGGCCAACACTCTTTTAAGCTGATACAATTCATTTTATTATTTTTTTTACAAGGACTGGCCAAAATGATACCGGCCAAAGAGACAAGCAGGAGGAGGGGAGCAGGGTCCCTCTCTCTAAACCCACCCCGTTACCATCCCGGCTCAAACGGTTTAGTCACCGCTCTGCTAAAAATCTATTGATTCCATGTATCTGCTCCGTCTTTTCCCATCACTCATCACAATCTGTGTGCCCAATCCACTGTGTTCACAAAGGTCACTGGATTAACAGGTAGATGCATTGCAATCAATCCACAACACTGAGTGGTTGACCTGCTCAATTAGTAATTTTTGAAGACATTTTTGTATTTCTCTTGGTAACGACTTGCTGTCGGTCTTGTGTGTTGATCTAATAAAGCACAAAATGTGCTGTTGTTGGCACAATTTGTAGAAAAAAAACAAAATGAGGCAAAGAGCAAAGGGAGGGTGCTACAGGCAGTTCAATACTGCAAATGCAGGGCTCTAGCATTTCCGTTCAAATTGGTCGCATATGCGACCTAATTTCTCAATAGTGTGATTAAAAAGGGGAAGAAAACGGTCTCCACTGGTCTGAAGTTCTCCCTGTGGTTCAACAACAGACACATTAAGGCCGGAACACACCATCTGATGAAATTTGTTGTGCCGCATCGCAACCTATTCTGCTGTCTACACTGAATGTGGCACAGCAAATTCCTCACAGAAAACTAATGCTGTGTTCTCAACATTTTCAATGTTCACTTTGTCGTATCCAGGCAGTGACCAGACTTTAGCTGTTGCAGCATGGCACGACCATATCGTTCAGTGTAGACATGGTGTTAGTTAATCATTTACATGTCAGTATTTCCTATATAAAAAATTTGGGTGCACCTAACTTTTGTGCTGGTACACCTAATAAGTTAGGCTCACCAATGGAACCAGTGCAAAAAGTTAATGGAAAAACAGCAATTTACTGTAAAACATAACAGTCAGATTAACCAAAAAAAAAAGCTATTTTTACTGAAAGGTACACAGAAAACAATTCTGCAAAATCTTGAACTGATAAGGAGAGTAAATATTTGACTGAACTGTATTAATGTGTTTTTGCTGAAGAGAGATGTGTTAATGTAGTTTTATGGATCACCATTGTGCTGGAAAGTAGAGTTTGTGCTTCAGTCAATGATGAGACACAAGCACTGATGTTCTGCTGCTTTATTTAAAGACAACAAAAAATCTTCTGCTCACCAAGCATTTATTGGATCCACTTCTGATCAATTTAAAGCATCTTTGCTAAATAAAAATATTACCTGTTTATAATTTCTTTTTATATTTTTATTCACCAAAGAATAAAAAAAAAACTTCAATCTTTAAATATTGACAAATATTTTTTTAGATTTTAAAAAACATTTGACTGTTAGTGTACAGCAGGGGTGCGCAACACTGCTTCTGGCAATCAACTGTCCTGCAAAGTTGAGCTACAAATCTAATCAAACACACCTGAACCAACTAATTATGTTTTTTAGGATTGCTTGAAAATTAAAGGCATGTGTGTTTGATTAGAGTTGGAGCTAAAATTTGCAGGACAATCGATTGCCAGGAGCAAGGTTGGGCACCCCTGGTGTACAGTATATTGTGGTGGTAGACCGACCTGGTCCAAAAGCTGCAAAGGCCAGCCCTGCTCACACATCATGTTCGGCAAATGCATACATGCGTTTTGAGGTGTCTTCTCCTGATGACGCCAATAAGATCTTAAATTACACACTGAGTTTTGATCATACAGATTAGAGCAATACATCAATGGAATCTGTGAAGGGTCTACTTTAATTTGAATACACATATAATAACAACACAACTTTGTGCATTTCGAAAATGAAGAAAACAAACAGGGTGCGCTGTCTGCCGCTTTGGTCTGCGTGATCTTCAATGAGCAATGAGTTACTATAATGAAACTGAAAGTCAGCAAATAATCCACACAGAGACATGAAAGTTATATCTGTAGAAAGCTTGATATGTCTACTATTACACTAAGACAGTCTAATCGAAAACAAATATTCTGTGATAAAGTAATTCATATGAAACCAACGCGATCTTCAGTCTTTCGCGTATAGGTATGAACAATAGGTATGATAATCATCCACACGGAACGCGCCACATGTAAACACCCACATCATCACAAACAAAGCAGCAAGAGTTTACCCGAAGTTCATCCAGGATACTGTACGCTTTGTGATGAGAGGAATAAGACCGAATACTCCTCAGAAAAGGACGTGCTGTGATAAATAAATACCTCAAGAAGACGCGCTCAGAGGAATAAACTACGGATTTACATTACATCAGACAAGAAGAATGCAGACTCGAGCCAGTCACAGAGTGATCGTCGTAACGAGTGAGTAATGCTTATTTCTTGTAGGCCTATTAGTTTGCTTTTTATTGTAGCCTAAACGTGAACAAATTTGATTGTTTTGCTTTTCCCGAACTATAATTCCTGACGGAAATATTTAAAATCCAGTGAATAAACTTTTGAATATGACATTTAAATGTGTTTGGACGCGATGCTGTTTCTAAGCTCCATATAGTAGACCATAAAACAATACTGTATCATAATAGTGCATGATGAATGCTGTAAGTCTAAGAATGTTTAGACCATATTATTAATCTATTCACAAATCTATTTTATAAATATATATCTGTAGATGTTTATATATATATGTGTGTGTGTGTGTGTGTGTGTGTGTGTGTGTGTGTACATATACTGATATTAGCATGCTCATAGATGTTTTGTTTGTTTTTTAGTGATCAGAATCAAAGCAGCACAGAGTCCTGTCTCCTCAACACTGAGCATCTTCACACTGATGACCTCTAGGAGCACTGATGTTTGCCTAAACTAATATTCTCAGGTAAAACTAGCTTTTATTTTTCTCGAAAAGAAGCAACAAATACTTAAATATTAGGTATTATGTAGAGGTTTCGATTGTTGAAGAGAATCTGTTTTCAGGATTGACTCCATTTCTGTCACTATTGGAGTTTTGCCCCTTTACCACTTCAACAATATTGCAAGAGAACTGAACTGGATAATGATATAACTGAATCTTTAATGAACAGACTTTAACTGAAAAATTACTGATTGTTATTGTCCTTTTGCATCATTGACATGCTTACACTTTTTTATAGTCTAAAGTGGACTATAGGAAACTTTGTATCTACATGTCAACTAAATGTCAATTAATCGTCATTAATTTGCAACTGCATGTACTGTATACTAACTCTCAGAGTAGATCGTTAGGATAGGTTTAGGGTTCAAAGAAGTTGACATAAGCTTACAAAGTTGTTATCTCATACTGAGTATGTTGTGGACTCATCAAAATAAAGTGTAAAGAAGATATTGAGAAGATAGTCTACTAATACTTTAATGTGAAAAATCCTAAATTACTACTATAAAGCTGTTTGACACAATGTTGTATAAAGTACTATATGAATAAAGCTGACTTGACATTTGACAGAATCCTTTGTGCTTTTTGCTAAACAGTTAAAGATCAGGAACAGATTTCATAAATGAACATGTCTGGTCTCAGTAGGTTAGATTTGCTCAACCATATCTAATGAAGATGAATGCTTTACATTTAAAAATAAATATCACACAACAAATAATGACAGCCAAACATGCTTTATTGCACAAAGCATAATATTACCATAATATTTATAACACTGTACATTAATTTTTTAAAGGTCTTTACACAGTGGGTTTAAAGATCGGGTCCTCGCTGATGACTTGCTTGAGGAGTCCGTTTTGGATGTTGGACTGTGCAGGACACTCAGGGGACATGGTGTTAGGGAAGGGATGAATTGCGGGTTCCCTTTGTCCTGGTATCTGAGGGTCAGGGTGGAACGGGAGGGTGGAGGGCTGCTCAGGTCCTGCAGCAGGCTTGTCAGGAAAAGATGGAAGGGTCATGGGCTTATCCATGGGAGGAAGGACATTGACCATGCCATCAGGGCGCCTAACTGTGGTTTGATTCTCATGATCGTGGTGGTGGTGGTGGTGCTCATGCTCATGGAGGTGTCTGTGTTTGTGCTCGTGGTCCAGGACCAGCTCGTGGTCGTGTTCATGGGTCTCACCCTTTTTGTGACCGTACTGGTGGTGATGGTGCTCCCACTCTTCCTGACCGTGCTCATGGGCTTTGGTGTGATGGGAGTGAGCATGGTCATGATTGTGAGAGTGGGTGTGGCTGTGACCTTTGCCATGTTCGTGTGTGTGGTGGGCATCTGAGGTGTGTTCATGGTCATGTTTGTGTGAGTGGGGTTTTGTGTGGTCATGGTCATGATCATGGTTGTGTCCAGTAGATGAGCCAGTTGTGCTGCTATGGCTGTGGTCCACTTCACCCCCAAGCAAGTGTTTTTTCTTCTCCTCTTCAGCAACCTAAATTACAATCAAAAAAGGAATATGTCATAACATATTAAAGAATAACTTGTTAGTAGTATATGTAAATATAAAATAAGAACAATTTTAATCATTCATTCATTCGTTTAAGAACCTTGAACATCCATGGAACCTTTTATATGCAGAAAAGGTTCTTAATAGTCAAAAAGGTTCTTTATGTTTTTTAAAGTGTTCTTCAAAATTGTTCATTTAAGAAGAAGAATTGTTCAGTCTGTTCACTGAAAGATTCTTTGGGGATTCATTTTATTGCTATCGGCATCACTGCAAAAAAATTTGTGTACTCTTGCTCCATGCTGTCTGCACCAAGATATGCTTATATATATTGTCAGTAAATTGTACCAGAAGCCTCAGAAGGTTTTGTAAAAAATTTCTTGGGTAACACTTTATAATAATGTTCAGTTGCAAGGCATTTATAAGTGATTAGTTTATGAGCAACTAATCATTTACTAAATATTCATAAGCAATTAATAAGTGATATGCTAGCAATTTATGTATGTTTTATTAAGTCTTTACAAATGAATAGTTAATGATGAACTAATCATTTACTATATGTTCAAAAATGATTTAGTAATATGTTAACAACGTACAAATACCTTTAAGAAAATAGCATATCATGAAATAATCAAACATATCCTTGGTAATGGTTAAT
>JAUMHI010000030.1:0-22599 GCA_032359435.1 Enteromius unitaeniatus
GGAGTGACGCCCATTGGTCGCTCTAACACGGCGCTCTGCCGATTGGTTTAATCTAAACCACTGCAAGCGACCAATGGACGTTGCAGTTTCACTGCGTGATTGAATAGGCTTGAGTTAAGAAGAAAATAGGAGTATTTCCCTCAGCAGACGCAGTACGAGTGAAGTATCAACAGGGAATGGCAGCTTTGCCATGAGTGGGCATGGTCTCAGTGCCACAAGCGGACACGCCCCTAGCATTTGACAGTAGAGAGGATGGCTTATTTTTTCAATATTTTGATACCTTGTTTTATATACTTCATGTGTTTTTTTTGTTTGTTTTTTTTTTCAAATTAGGCTGGGTGGTTAATAGCACAATTTTCTGTGGCGTTACAAACTCAGAACACACATTTAATATTGACTTTACACGGACTTATTGTTTAGGTGATACTGCTTGGACAAAACACTGATATATAAAGTGTTGGTTTCTCACTTGCGAATTTTCATGGCCTCTTCGTTGTCTGCGCGGAAGAATTCAAAACTCTTATAGGTGCGTACAGCATCTCTGCGGTACTGTCCAACGTTAAACACTGTTAAAAATTGTTTCACATCACTGATATTGTCTAATGCAAGAAATAATGCTCTATGATTTGATTTCAACAACTAAGGCACAGAGGAGGTTAATCTTTTAAGATTTCTTGAAAAACAACCACAAATGCTGCAAAATTTGCCCAATTAACCAGAAAATGCCAGAAACAACCATATTGGTGCCAACAAAACCATAAGTACTTCTAATATCTACCTGTATGTTAACCAGAATTTACATGTATTATCCAATAGCTGTGATAACAGTAGTTATCACAACAGTAGTTATAACATTTTTTCCAAAGTTTTCACTGACCAGTTTAAATATATTTTGTAAATATAATTACATTTTGCAAAATAAAAGTGAAAAGGTCACCCACCTTATTTTTCCCATTTGGCTTCCAGTGTCACCCTTTTTTTTTTAGCTATTTTTAAATGTACAAAAGACCTTGTTTTGCGGCTTGTTATTTCAAACTGGTCTTAAGGCAGATTTTTGAGGTCGTACAAGCTCGCATGCCATTTTTTGGGGTATCGGAGGAAATCGTCTCTTCTCCTATGGTCGGGGCTCGTATGGTGTGTGAGAATTACGAGACGAGCAGAGTGCCTTACGAGCACTTCCCGACCTCACAATAATTTTTAAACATGTCAAAAAACTTCGGGAGCTGTCGGATTGAAAGCATGACGTGTGCTGTTGAACAAGCCGATTTGTTAAGCAAAGTAGAAATGACCATTCAGAAGCTAAAAAGAAAACCCCAGAAAAAGAAAGATGAACATGGCAGCGACACTGAGAATTTGAACTGTTGAGAAAGAGGACAAACTCGTTGAAATCGGCAGGTTTTAAAATCACGCCGTGTACCACTGTGTCCGTAAACAAAGTTACTTGTGACGTGTGCGTGGCCATACAGTCTTCCAACTGTCCGAATTCACACTTTGTTCTAATTATGAACACACTGGTTTGTAGTGCAGACCATTTTACCATTTACTGCACCATGTTATTCTGGTAACACTTTACAATAACAGTACATGAATTATCATGTACTAATACATGAATTAACAATTACTTGACTATAAACTAATGATGAGTTAAGACATCTATTAATCAAGAACTAACTACAACATGACACGACATATGAATTACTACATGAATACTGCCATCTTAATTACATGTTAGTTACTGCATGTTAGTTAATGTATTAATTAACAATTAATTGTGATAATCTAAATCAAATATTTTTAATAGAACAAAATTGTTTATACATTTACCACCTGCACCTGAGGATTCATGAGTTGTTAATGCATCATTATGTCATGAATTTAATTACAAACATCAGATTTTAGTGCATTATTAATGTATAATGACAGTAAACCAATTTATAACATAACCAAAGCGATAATTATCTTCTCTCTGATTTTAATTAGGAAAATTTTGTCAAGTTAATTATAATGAAAACATTATTATAGGATGGCAGCAGTGGAATCACTCAAAACAGGATTTGAGTTGTTGATTTGTTTTTAATTATGAATACCTTATTGTTTGTTGGATGAGTTAGGTTAAATGTAAACATTGCAAGAAGTTCTCTGTCATTCACAGATGTTTGTGACAGCTGCAGGTGGCAGATCTATAAAAAAAAATTTGCCATTAAAGCATGTTTGATTTAATTTACCACAAATTGCTAATTAATACATTAACTAACATGCAGTTAGTTTTAACATATAATCAAGGTGGTGTTATTCATGCAGTAATTCATGTGAGTCATGTCGTAGTTAAGTTGGTTCTTGATAAATACATACACGTCTTAACTTAATTAGTTTATAGTCAAGAAAATTATTCATTAATGTATTAGCACATGATAATTCATGTATTGTTATCGTAAAGTGTTACCGTGATTTTTTTAGTAGAATTTTTTTTTTGTCATTTTTTTGATAGAAAACAGATTACTTTCCCACTGAAAAATAAGGTTAATGCTTTTTGAGAAGTGATGTTTTGCCACTAAAACCACAACATTTGAGAACCTTCAAGAACTCAAAGAGTTGTGTGTCAAAAAAACTTTGTTGTTCATTTGAATGAGAAAAGGATTTCCAAGCAGCTAATTCAGCTGACAAATTTATTATCACCCACAGATCAGTGTTTCCATCTGTACGTTCTGTAAACAGTCTATCTGTAAGCAAGGAGGCCATTAAGTAATCGGAAGAAAACAAGAAAACGGGTTGATGTTTTCAAACTTATGATGTTCACTAGGAGATTGCACCATGTCTCCAGTCTTCTAATCTCCTCTAGGTATGTCGTCTCATCATTGTCAGAGATCAGACCCACCATGACAGTATTGTCAGCAAGCTTGATTAAAGTAGTGGAGTTGGAAGTGGCCACACAGTCGTAGATGTATAATGTGTACAGAAGGCTCAGAACACAACCCAGGGGGGGCTCCAGTGCTGAGGGTGAGGGAGGGTGAGTCATGTTTGCCCAACCATACTGTTTGAGATCCATTGACATAGTCCTAAGTCCTAGGATCTACAATTTATCTGTAAGAATGGATGGAATTATGGTGTTAAACACTTTACTGTAATGCACAAACAGCATTTTGAAATAATTCTCTTCGATTGTCCAGGTGGCTCATGGATGTGAGTAGGAAAGTGCAGTGTCCTCTGTAAAGCAGTTGGGATAAAATGCAAACTAAAGTGGATCCAGTTTGTCAAGTACTGAAGAAGTGATGAGTTCTCAGACCAGTCGTTCAAAGCACTTCATTACAACGGGAGTCAGGGCTACTCGATGATAGTCATTAAGGAAGAGTTGGGGTTTCTTTGAGACAGGAACAATGGTGGATTGTTTGAAGCACATGGGATTGAAGACTATTCCAGGGAGAGGTTGAAAATCTCTGTGAACTAGTTGGTCAGCACAAGCCTGCGATGCCATCTGGTCCTGCTGCCATCCTGGTAGTCTCTGCCAGTCTACCAGTCTCATCCTTCACCAGTGCGCAAGTTGTAGGATATAGCCTTGTAAGCGTCCATGTTCCCGTTTGTCGAGCCCCATGTTATATGCAGCGGAGGGAGATCTCACATCATCACAGATGGTTTTATCTACCAAACAGATTCTGGTTCTGAAAAGTTCTGATATCAGTTTTGTTTACTGTATCACCCGCAAGTTTTCCGATGAATCTCACAACCACTACTGTAAACATGTTGACATTTTATTGAAAACAGTACATGAAATAAGTGAAAGGGGAAAATAAAGTCTCCAAAATAAAAGGGGAGCTGGTGTCCTCTTAGTGCTGCTTGAGTGTGGTGAGGGAAAGGAAGTGCAGACTGGAAGGGGGTCCTGGCAAGGGTCGGAGTTTTCTTCCTCCAGCTGCTCTCTGCGTCATACAGCAGCTTTTACCTCTCTCTCGCGGCTTCTTTGCCTTTGACTCTGGCTCGCTCTTTCGGGGGCTCGCCTAGCGGCTCTGCCTCTCTGGCGGCTCACGCCCTTCACAGCAGCTTGCTTCCGGGTGGCCGCATATGGCTCGGGTCCGTTCCATTGGCTCACGTCCTGCTCGACGTCTCACAGCACACCTCCTCTGCACCCTTCCAGGACCCACGAGGACACCAGCGTGCATGCACGGGGGAAAGAGACCGGTCTCCCGAGGAGGGTAGTCCTTTAACGGCGGTGATGATGAGGCGCCATTAGACTCCGGTGCACCTCATCACACACCTCCAGATGTGCACGCAGATGAGGAATGAGGAAGATTGTGCCGTGGTCCGATTTCCCATATGGTGGACGTGATTGTGCCTTAATCCTGTCCCTGAATAGCGTATAACAGTGGTCCAGTAGCCCCTCGCCCCTGATGAGGCAGGTGATTTGCCAGTGAAAGTTTGGAAAAGCATGTTTAAGGTTGGTGCTGTTGAAGTTGCCCGATACAGTGCATTCAGCGTTCTGGTGTTGTGTTTTTTGTAAAGTTAAAGCTTCATGTAAGTCCCTTAAAGTAGTGTTCCACCTGAGGTGGAATATAAACAGCACTGACTATGACCAAGCTGATTTCTCTAGGAAGGTAGAAAGGGCAACATTTGATAGACAGGAGCGCCAGGTTGGGTGAGCAGCAGTGTGATAAAGGTACAATGCACCAGCTGTTGTTCACTATCAAACACACTCCACCACCTCTTTACTCCACTGACTAAACCGAGGAGAAGTCGGATGGTTGGATGGCATGGTCTGGTACTGCTGAGTTCAGCAATGTCTGTTGCGTTTCGGGTTGCGCCCATTGTTGCTCCTCAGGACCTCGCTTGACCAACTTGAGTCCGGGTTTAAAAACAGCAGTAAGTGGCTTGATTGTATCTCGTTAGAAATAAGAGAGTTTCTGTCCTATGTAATGATGACCAAATCACAAATAAAATTAGATTAAAGTATATATGCATGCAGATAAAAAATAAACAAAATAACAAAAGCATGGTCAGAGCAGTCTTGACGGCAGCCGACCTCACCAGCACCATACTTGCTGAAACTTTAAAATTAGTTTATATTTACAAAACATTTTAGTGTTGTCAGTCAAAGAAAACTTTGGAATTTTTTTTGTATGTTTGTCAATTTAATAAAGGTTAAAAAGAATTAACAAATAACAGACTCTAACTTTTATACAATTAATTTTGTAATGTGTGAGAAGATTTGACCTACTAATCAATCACTTTTATTTATATAGTGCTTTTAACAATACAGATTGTAGCAAAGCACTGAACATTATCAAATAGGAGAACAGAGCAATGGTAATATAATACAAGATTATATAAACTATTAACTATTTATTTATGAAATCTGATTAATGATTAATTAAAACTAATCTGATTAATGGATTAGTTCATATAATGTTTCTACAGTCTGTACAATAATTCTCACCCCTGGTGGGAACTCCAATCCAGTTGAGGTAGCGTGTGAGTTTCTTTGAGATGTAGGTCTTTCCACGGGCAGGCAGACCAACCATCACAATCATGGTGGGAGAGTTGGTGAACTGTGGTACTGATGCTGAAATAAACATGCACAACAAGTGAAAACAACAACAACGAAAAACTCAGCAAGTGTATGTAACAGTACATGTTAGTCTTATACTACATAAAACTTTTCATACATTTATACAAAAATAGATTTATCATTTAATGAAACTGATCTTGATGGAGACAGAAGCATTGCTTACACCTCCATTGATTAATTTCATCAGTGAAAATACTGTACTAGTGCCTCTAGTATCAGTGGTCTCTGTGTTTTGTTTGTGTGTGTGTGTGTGTGTGTGTTTGTGCAAAGGGCAGTGAACTGGACTTCAGTCAGGTGAACAGTCCTGAGGGCACAAACCATCACATACTGCATCAAACACCATTAAAAAACATATAATGTTTAATTTGATCATTTCTTATAAATGCATAAACAATTCTATTAGGACATATCTTCTGTATATATGATTTTAAACAGTTTTACTATGCAATATACTTTGTGATCAACTTTTTATGATCATTAAGTGATTAAAAACAAGACAAAAAACAGACAAGATCAATAATTTAATCAATAATTAAGTCCATTTAAAGAGGAGAGAAAGAGGACAGGTCATCCGTTTACATAATCAAGTATGTTAGAGGAAAAATATTGTCAATATACAGTACTTTGACCTTAATAATGCATGCTGTTAAACATTCACAAGTCACTTTTTTAAGGAGGCTATGGATCCAACTGTACAATATCCTTATCTCTCTATTTATATATGACTCTCACTTAGGGAGTCCCTTAAATATAAAGGTTTTATGAAAAATAGTTTACAAGTTGTATAGTTTAAAAGTTGTTACAAATTTAAAAAGTCCATTTGTCAACATATATTTCTAACTGATAGCCCACATTTAATACTTTATAGGACCACAGAAACAGAGTGAGGGACGAGAATGAGATGACTTACAGCCTCTTCTCTGTCTCAGTCTGCTGCTCATCCACGGCACCCAGATCTTCTCCAGAGGATTTTGTGTCAGTTCAATTTGTGAGTGAAACATTTTCACCAACGGGTGTGAGACAGCTGTGTTTGAGTATGGCGAGTGCACAAAGTGACCAGCAGCGCTGACGTCTTTTTGAAGCACCGAAGGAATGTATGTGTAAGCCTTGTCCGCTTTGAAGCAGACGTGTATTTAAACGGGTGAACCCTGATAGAGGAGGTGCATCAAGCACCTGACACAATGTTCCACAAAAACAGCCTATCAATATTCACCACAAAGCAGGCCAGATCTGAATACAGGGATGCCACTGATAATAATCATCATAAATTAGGCACTCTTTCCAAAAAGGGAAAAAATAATAAATCTATTCCCAGAAATATGAATGAAGTTACTGTCTAATTTTAAATAAATAAAAAACAGCAGTATGTTAAATACACACATATAAATATACTACAGCACATGAAGGTTTTTAATGCTTTCCCCGTAACTTAAACACCAGGCAGCTCTCTGTCTGTGTTTATCCAGAACACATATGACACATCAGTAAGAGGACACCCCAGACCCCTATTTATGTGTGTACAGGTTTGACTGTGCTTGAGAGGTCCAATATGTCCTAATATAGTGAACCTGTTAAACCATGTTGTATTTAAATATAGTGTTATGCAAAGGTTTCTATGTGGGTTATTTAGAAGGGGTTGATTTAGGCAAGAAAAAATATTACTTGACTCGTTTTTTTAAATGTACTCATATAGCAAAACAAGTGTGTGTGTGGCAAACGCAGCTTTCATGCTTTCATGCTAAATCTAACCTGTGCTCTCGCAACGCCTTCTCTTTCTCATGACGGGTTTCTCACCACGCTCCATTAATAACATACATTAACAGCCGAAAAGCCAACCACACTGCCCGAAGACTGCCGACTTGAATATTCACTAGTCATGATTACGTCGTTTGATTCCTTCCAATGGCGAAGGGCTGACTCGCCATAGCAGCGCTTGTAGTTTGTGGTCATGTGTTTTTTTTTTTAATAAGGTAAGAGTTTCATTTCGAGTAAATTATAACTCGCGAGAATGATGTGTCTCTATACACTTGGCACGTTTCCGTGATTGTTTGGTACATCAACACATTTTCAAAATAATAAGCTACATAAATTGATGCTGTCTGGTGGTGGCTATTGTTTTTTTCTGTTTAACCAAATTAAAACATAACGTGACCGTTGCTAAACATTATCCTTAATCATCAGCATAACTTTCTAGTTTTCAATTAGAAAATATCCTTCCTTATTAACCCCTTGCATGTTGCTCACATTTTCGAACATAGACATTAAAGTAATAGTTCACCCAAAAATGTAAAATTCTGACATCAGTTCCAAACTACTATGGCAGACCTTTTTTTGTTGCATGATTAGCAATGAAATACAGATTTTAAACTACAGTTCAATAAGTTAACACACACGTACAAAAGTGTTGGTACCCTTCAGGCTCATAGAACACCACTTTAGAATAGTCCAATGTTTTCCTCTTAGCAATTCTTGTGTGTTTTGGGTCATTGTTCTGTTGCAAGACCTATGAGCTGCGACTGAGACCAAGCTTTCTGACACTGGCCAGCACATTCCTCTCTGGAATCCCTTGATAGTCTTGAGATTTCATTGTACCCTGCACAGATTCAAGACACCTTGTGCCAGATGCAGCAAAGCAGCCCCAGAAAATAACTGTCCCTACTGTGAAACAGGGAGGAGGTGGATGGTGCGATCTGACACTAATGTTCATTGAGCATGAAGTTCACCTTGAATCTCTTTAGAAGTCTTTCTAGGCTTTTTTGTTACCATTCGGGTTATCCGTCTCTTTTGATTTGTCATCAATTTTCCTCCTGCGGCCACTTCCAGGGATTACAGGGCTACCTTTAACATGCTTGTCTATAATTTTCTAATCTCCTGAGACAACTCTTTCCTTCGCTTCCTTTGGTCCATGTTGAGAGTTGTACACCATAATCACCAAACAACACAGTGACTACCTGGAGCCTTACATATAGGCCCACTGACTGATTACAATGCAATTGCAATGTCAGCTTTCATTGGTTAATATTCATAGAATTATTATTTATTACTTTTGTCATATTGTAAGTTATTTCTGTGATCATTTTGAATTTTGCTTTTATTGACCGAGGGGTACCAACAATTTTGCCGTGTTTTCAGTTCCATTTTGGTGGAACAGTGCTGTTTTTGTTCAATTTTGTTTTAAAGAAAGCCACAGCAGAACAGTTATAAACAAATCAAGTTGACCACTCAGAAAGATTTTACTGGCTGGTTTCTCTCAGTTGAGATATATATATTTTTTAAACACACCCATTTAAAGCCCAATTAATAGCAGCATTTCTTATGCAATTCATCCTTATCCACATCCTGAAAAAAATTATTTAAACACCACTTGAAAAATTATAGTTTGTAACTATATATATATATATATAAATAATCACAAGAGTAGCTTTAGAAAAAAAAAATTATATATATATATAGATAGATATATAGATAATTGTGATATGTATAACATATAGTATAACATGCTATATATAATGGTCTACATACGATCACTCAAGTTGCTGCATCAATTTTAAAGAAAATGCATGTGTAATCAAATATTGTAAAGCAAAGTTTATTTTCCAAGACAAAATTACTTAAAGCTTAACATACTAAAAAGTACAATACAAGACAAATACAGTAAATACAAAAGTGGTGATAAAGCTTTTACCAATCAACCAATTTAAACTGCAGGTCTTAGTCATTACATAACCTCTATTGTGAAGTTTTACATTACAAAGCTTTATAGCCAATTATGCAGAGTTAAAAATGTTAGAAAAGTCAGACTAATCGAGTTTCAATTAATTCATCAAAGTTAGATGATAGCCAAAAAAGCACTTAAAAATACATTTTGACCAAAGCAAGTGCGAAGGCAAAAACAAAAAAAGAAAACAAATCATAAGGAACTACGTTTAAATCTAACACAAGACTGTGATGTGTAAATACTGGAAACATAAAAAGCCTAGCTGATCTTTAAAAGCTACAAAACTAAAACGAATGTTTCAAGGTGTGTGAGTAATGCTTCATTCATTGGGATTGGGGTTGGCATCAGGATACTGGGAGAGGTCGAAGGTCAGGACTTTACTGATGACACAGTCTCCTTGCTGTTGAGGAAAGGCAGACAGTGAGTGACTTGAATAGTAAGTCAAATCTCTTTTATTCATACACCACTTTAACAATATATAAACAGCTTTACAGAATTCCATACTGTTCATGTTTATTAGCTCAAAAACTTTTAGTTCACATGCTTCGATTTGAGGAGCCTGATTTGACTCCCAATCTCTCAGTCGAATATTCACGGGGTGTTATGATTATCCGATTTGATTTCACATAGATCTACTAGTTTTCTCCCAATATTTTAATTTGCAGCATATTAAAATAATGCTGTAAATAAGAATCTAAAAAGAAAGAAGCTTTAAAGAAATATTTTAACCTGCGTGAATAAATCCATCCACCTCTATAGATTTAAATGTAGTTTCATTTTCCATAAGCCATTACAGACAGAGGTGCATCTTGGCGGTAGGGATTTAAATATTTAACGAGACTGAGTGAAAAACCGGATTTTTTTTCCTGACCAGGTAGGGCACAAATGATTTCAAAATATTTCAGCAGATTTATATATATTCATGTATATTATTTGTCTTATAAGATTTGGTTGAGTTACTCTGTAGAAAAGCCTTATCTCTTCTAGATTCTAGATAAAATCTCTATAGATTTTTCACTAAACAATTGAATTGAGCTGGACGACATCACTGAATCAATGATGAACTGACTTTAACTGGAGTGTCTACTATCACCCTCTTACATTATTGACACTATTTTTCTGTTAGTGTAAGGCGATCTGTATTGCATGAAGCTCAAAATAATAATAAAAAAAAGTTTCATTCATGTAAAAAGATTGTCAACTAAAGTTAGCCATTATATTATAATTTTGAATGTGTGCATTATGAAATCTGTATAGTTGTGTTTGAACCATTTTGCTTAGTGACAAATATATTCAATCCAGAATTACGTAAGATGACGTGCATCACTGCAAAGATGTCATACCGCTCACCCCCAAGCAAGTTTCATTTATTTATTTTTATTTTAAAGCACAGTAAAGAACACAATGTATGTGAGAATCTTACCTCTGGATAGACTCCGATCAGGGAGTCTGCTTTAGTGTAAAACTCCTCTTTGAGGGAGATCACTATAGCCTGAAAGTTCTGCACTGACTGATCCTTGATGTAGTTTGCAACCTACATAACACACATAATGACAATTTTATAATAAAATACAATATGATTAGGGATGTCAACTATTAATACGATGATCAATTAATTGTCGATAAGAGATGCAATCGATTAAAGATTAAGCAGCTTCATTTTGGGGTGCATGCAGCTCCTGCGCAAATCACATGCTAACAGCTGATGAAAATTTAACAAAATTATTTAACGAAAATAAATGTACTAACGTACAAACTATGCTTTTAATATGATCCAAAATTTAAACCTACATTATAACAGTTATTTTGTATTGAAATGTGGTAATAATTTGAGTTTTATCATCATGTTCGTTGCCTATCGGGCATTTTACTTTGACAGCGCTGCCGACGCAGACAGCACAGATGTATTTATATCCTAAAACTTGTTTACTTGTTCCTACGACATATTCATTTGTGGCTACCGACCATGTATCACTAACTTTTCCTGAGAAAGCCCACGATTTAACTTTAATGCAGGAACAATTTAAGTGATAGAATGAATTATTAATCTTTCATTGCCCCGCGTTTACCACATTATGTGAAATCATTAAAAATGAACAACAATAAAATAAACCTGCAAATCTAGAAGATGAGACAGCTAGGACTTCGGAAAAGAAACTAAAATGATTACATTCTTGACCATCCAGCAAAACAAGCCACGCATGGCTTGATATAAATGCTTGCGCTCAGATTGGCTTTAATCCAAAAGCATTAATTCAATTTAATATCCTGCTAATACTTTTAGACTAAAACCCCCTTTTATTTGGGGGAGGAAGCTGGCATTTGGATAGCTATTTGCACATGCTGTCATGCCATGCCTGATGGATTAATCACCTAATTTCTAGTGATTATCATTGTTTGATTACAGAGACTCTCTCTGCATTTAATAAATAAATAGTTTAATCTGGTCATTATACATTATCATCACTCGGTTCTCCTATTTGATAATGTTTTGTGCTTTGCAACAATCTGTATTCTTAAAAGCACTATATAAACAAAAGTGACTGATTGATTGAAACCAGTGACTATATGACCATTTTACGATTAATCGATTAGGATCAATTGTGGAAACTACCGAAAATTGACATTGCTAAATATGATCTATAAAAAGTGTACATCACAACTATATTACTCACAATATTAATGCCTACATAAACATCAGTTAAAAAGTCAAAATTAAGACAACTGCAAATCGAAATACATCTAAAAAATAACTTGTAAAAAGACAACTTGATTTTATAAACCTGAATAAAGGCCATTAAAAAATTAATTGAAAAGAATGTTTAATTCAAATGTTTACAACTTACAATACAATAGTAAATCGCAACTAGGGATGGGTATCGCCAAGGTTTTAACGGTATTACTACTTTTAATGATACCTCTTATCAATCCGGTTCTTTAACGGTACTCTTATCGGTACTTTTTGTTGTTTTTTTTAATTTTGTTTAATATATAAAAACAATATAATAATGAAAAAACAAATTGTGAACAGAATTAACAACACTTACATTTTTCTAGTGTAAAATAATAATCTGTAGCCTAACAAACACCAGTGTTTAAGCAAATATTTCACAAACAAAACAAATTATTGTAAAACAAATAACTGAACAACTATTTTCCTGAAAAAGAATGCAGGTAGGCCGCAAAAAGACTAACCATTTTTAACCGCAGCTTTAAACTGCAGCTTTAACCAAAAAAGTTGCTAAATGCAGCTAAACAATCAGCTTTGGCTACTGTTTGTTTTATTAGAACACATTCACATAAATTAGTGTTTAAAAGTAATAAAAGTTTGGAACCTCTTGCAGTGTACACTATATAAAGTGAATGTATTTAATAACTACAAAATAATTTTTAGGTAAGCTCTGCTTAATATATTAATTTTCCCTGTTTTCTATTGTCTGTGCTTTATTTCTTAAGCATAGTATTATTATCTGTCCATTTATAAATGCAGTACAGTAAAGGCATTTTTACTATAGATACTGCAGAAAAAAAACCCTCTAAATATTATTTTTATAATTACTATTACTAATTACTATTTTTATATGCAACAAAAATGTATTTATTAAATTATGAACATTATTATAACATCATAATTTAGATATGCTTGCAGTCTTCCGTAATAACGACATAAACATCACATAAGGTCTAAGTAATTATAAATGTTTTCTAATGCAAAATTTTTTATTTTAAAAGATGTGCATGAAAGCCGTTCTACTGTCAAATGCAGTTTAATAAGACGAACTGCCGATCTGAATTCAGTGTCTGCCATCAGATGAGATATTAATAGGTTTATTGTCAGTGACATTATTCTATAGTTATTTTCGTAACTGGTTATGAAATAAAAAGTTTCTCACCTCAGAAAAGCGAACTATCCTGGTCCTGCCAGATGTTATATATATATATATATATATATAACAAGTGCAGGCAAATGTCTTTAATATTAATCGCAATTTAGAAAAGGTTTAAATATGCTTGGTAATTATTAATTGGCAATAAATAGGATTTTTTTTCTGCAGTACCGATAGGAGAACTGTTAACGTCAGAGCTTATCGATACATTGGCCTTTTATAATTTAGCATCGGTATCGATTAAGTACTGCGTTTTGGTACCCATCCCTAATAGCAAACAGAAATATATTAATTGATATTTATAAGTAGAATTTCTGTACTGTTTTTTGTAATATTGTAGCTATTTAAATATTTCACATTGATTAAAAGTGGACTAATAGTTTATTTTGAGTGCACCAGGTAAGTGACCTGTTTTTTCACATTTGGTCAATGTAAGAGATCAGAATTTTAAACATCCAATTAATTCTTAAGAGCTTAAATTCTACAAAAAGAAAACCAGAACAAAACTAAAAAATCCTGTAATATTAGGTAACCTATCCCTACCAACTTTAAGATACAGAAGTTTTAAGGATTTGATGTGCCATCTTTGCATCTTAAATAACTTGGTTCATCACACACTGAAGTTGCAATATATGACAAATACACCTTAATTGTGACTCTTTAAGCAGTTTCTGGTATAAACTCTGGTGTGAAACAAACCTTGCCGATGTTGGTATTGTCGAGGGCTGCATCAATCTCATCAAGTACAAAGAATGGAGCTGGTTTATAGCTGTAGATGAAAAGGCATTGTGTCAGGTACTGTCTTGTGAAGGATGTGATTTGACATAAGTGTAAATATGTGCTGTACATACCTATGAATGGCAAACAGTAAAGCTAGAGCTGCCACAGTCTTTTCTCCTCCAGATAAGTTGTCCATGGGTCTGAAACGTTTGCCTGGGGCTACACAGTTATAGTTGATACCATCCAAATATGGCTCCTCTGGGTTCTCAGGCCCCAGAAATGCCTGGCAAAAACACACACATACATGAACTTTTACCTGGGGGGTGTATTTAAAATCTGCAAAATGACAGCAAAACGGAACACTGTGTGCATGCTAAATTGTATTAATGCATACCAAGCATAATATATATAAATAATTTAGTAGACTATATCATAAGATTATATAGAAAAAGTTTAAAGCTGTGTACTGGTGAAGTGCCTAAGCAATCTTTTTAAAGTTGCGATTGTTTGTTGATGTTTCATTAAGTACCTGGGCACTGCTGTTGCGGGAAAGAGCTTTATAGATCTCATCAATGTTGGTGGCCACAGACTCAAAGCATGCGTTGAAACGGTCATATCTCTCCTTCTTTATCTGTTCAAATGCCTGCTTGGCTTTCTTTGCTCTCTTCCTGGCAGCTTCAAACTCTATGATGTTCAAACATACAAAACAGACAGAAAATGCACATTAGAAAGGCTGCAAAACACAGAAGAGGTGAGCAAAACAGACGGATAAGTCTGACTCTGGTCAGGTTTATTTGAAGATACCTTAATTTGTGTTTCCTTGGAATGACATTAGGGTATAGGAGTATAAGACATTGCATTTACTTGCATTTTTTTAAGACTAGCATTTACAAAAACTCAAATTTGTTTTTTGCATTCTTAGAAATGGCAAACGGATGCATTTAAACTGCTGAGTTTTGTGCTTCATCACTGAAATTGCAATTTTACTTTTAATTGGATTCATTTTATAGCATAAGCTCAGATTGACTGACCATCACTGGTCTCCTGGAATTTGTCTCTAACGCTCTCTAGTTTCTCCATGGCTTTCATGTTGGGAGCACTGATCCTCTGCAGGATGCTCTGCTGCTCATTGAGTCTCTGTTGCAATGTGTTCATCTCCCCCTTTATCTCCTCCTCTGACAGTGAGTCCTGTAAAGCATCAGTCACATCACAATCTCAACACATCGTAAGACTCATTTTACAATCATCGTGTAATCTCAGCTGTGTAATGACAGTGTAAACATGCAAGCACTGATGTACTTTTAGGTCTTCTGACAAGCTGCTGTAGTCAATCTCAATAAGAGCTTCCTTGGCTAGGACAGTGCTAGATGTCTTCTGACTGCTGCTGAGGCTCTCCTCAGCCTGAGAACTGCCCTACAACACAAACACAAGCAAAATGTTAGGTGGGCTTATATAATTCATTAGTTCAAACTAATTTCAAGTATACACTTCACATCAAAATTCAGTTACACTTTATTTTACATTATGTGTACTTACATATACCTAAAAAAAAAGTACAGGTAAAATAATATAATATATAAAACAGTAACTAACATGGGGTAGAGTTAGGTTTAAGGGTGGGTTCAGGGTTAGTACCTAGTTATTGTGATCACTATAATAAGTACACAGTATGCACGATGAACAGGACCGTAAAATAAAGTGCTACTTAAAGGCCATTAAATAAAAATAAATTGAGAAAAATGTTCAGTTCAAATTTTACAATACTTACAATAAACTTACAATACAATAGTATTTACAACAGAAACATCAATTGAAATGTATAATTAGAATTTCTGTACTGTTTTATTGTAATACTGTAGCTATTTTAATTATGAATATTTCTATTAAAAAATATGGTCCCACTAATATCATGATTTTGTTAGAAATAAGATTAATCGCGATTCTTTATGTTGGTTTTAATATTTAGTAACTATATGATTGATTCCAATTAATATAGATTTATTTTATTTTTTTAATCTAAGTTGTTTTAACACTAAAGAATAAAAATTCTGTCTTCTGTTTGTCGATTCTGTCATTTTATTTTATATTTGTATCATTTACTCACTCAAAATTAATTTTAAACCTGAATGATTTTCTTCTGCTGAACATAAATTCTAATATAAAAGAAAATATTTTGACGAATGTGGAAAACCCCATTATCAAATTCAAATTCAGCAACTGTTTGGTAACCCATATACTTCGAAATATTTTCTTTTGTGTTCAGCACATGAAACAAGTTAACACAGGTTTGGGACAGCATGTGAGTGTCCTTTAAGACCTGCATCCATTTAGTATAGAGGTATATAGTATATTTAGTATATCACACACCCCTAAGTGCTACTCAAAATTCTTTTGAGAACATAAAAACACAAATTGATCAAGTGTCCAAACTTCTGATTGGTAGAAGTTCACACCTCTTCCCGGCTAATGTCATCCATAGTTCCTGATCTGAGGGGAAGTCTGATGTCCTGCATCTTACAAGCCTGCAGAAGATTATGTCTGTCACTGCGTTTTTGCTCCAGCTTGGTCTCAATGGCCGTCACCTCCTTTTGGAGTTGTGTCAGCTCCCTAAAAAACACAAATGTTTTTCCTTACATCATCTTGAAAACATCAATGCGTGTTTGTAAGGTCGTTTCTTTTTGGTTGGCACCATTCCAGCTTTTGTGGCGATTTACATGGCTATTTTCAACTACATCATGTTTTTATAATTTATTTTTGCTAAAACTACAAAACTATATTTGGCTTAATTTTAAAAATCTCTTCAAAAGATCTCAATGAATTAAAACCAGCACAATCTAATAAAATATTCTTAATGAATTATCTATGCAGGTCTAGAATAAAACTGTGAAAGAACTCACTTGTTGGCACCCCCTAGTTTCTTGCGGATCTCCTCCATTTCATGATTTTTATCATTAACCTCAGATTTCTTGGCTAGGTGCTGGTTTTTCAGATCCTGTAGCTGTGCCATGGTTTCATCAATGATCTTCATGTTTCTTTGCTCTTCCTGTTGGGAAATATCAATAACATCAAGCATTATTTCCAGGTTTTAAATTTAGTATCATTATGCAAGTCTCTGAATGTTCTCTACCTTCTTGAGTCTCTCTATCTCACTCTCATCTTTCTTGACCGTCTGTTCCCACATGATCACCTTCTCCTGATCTTCCTTCAGTTGATTCTTCTCATAGTCCAGCTGGATAGCCAGACGTGTCTTCTGAGTCTCAAACTCCAGGCTAACAGAGATTGAGGAAACAAACAGAAGATACATTAACTTTTTGCATCTGAGGGAGAACTACAACTGTTAAATACCGCCCATTAATTCTAACTGATGTAAATGTAAAAAATTAAATATAATAAAATAATTTAAAAAAAAAGTGATTAAAAAAATAAATAAAGAGATGAACCAATACCACTTTTCCCCACGTCACTGTTCTTTTTAATTAATTTGTTTTCTGCTCTATGGTACATTTAATAGGATTATAGCTGCTCTCCCTCCTGTTCGTTAACTTTTGCATTGGATTACTCAGTTGTTTTTGACACATCCGACTGAACTACAAACTTTCCAGTGATGTCTGTGAGCGAGGTATATTCACTCGACGAGCTCCTTAATCTCTAATAATTCCATTCTGCTGCCTGACGTTTTGTTGTCAGTGTTTCAGTGTCAGGCCCAATAAAGATATGGTATAGGTGCATCCCAATTAGAATAAAACACTTGGCTACATTATAGTGATTATAGTGAATTTGGGTGGAAAATGTGCAAAAACAAATATTTTTGGAATGCAAAAAATTTTATTTTTTTTACAAAGATCAATGCTTTTTCAATTATCTCACCGTTTCTTTGCAATCTCATTCTGTCTCTTGACCTTTTCTTCTTCAAATTCACGAATGTTACGGACTCCAATCTCTTTACAGAACTCTACAAACACCTCATCCTCAACCTGGAATGAAAGACAAACACCAACAAGACTGAAGATATGAGATAAATTAACTATGGGAAAGTAGTTTTTAGATAACTGTACTGTGTCCTACCAGGTTCATACGGTCTTTCAGGTCTTTCATATCTCTCTCCCGTGACTGGATGATTCTCTTAATGTCATTAATGCGTGGAGCAAAGTTAGCAAGTTCACTCTCCAGCTTTGACTTTTCCTGAAATCACCCCAATAACAACATTTGTGACAAATATTTCTACTGAAGTAAGTCACTTCTAATGAGAAAGGAAAACAAGCAAAAAAACAGAATAGTTTCAAAACTGCTATAAAATGCTGTTAAATACACCCTTTTGGCCAAACTGAATATTAATGTGTCAAATGGCAATGCAGCTTCACAACTGTAAATGTTTTGTAATTGGGCAAACAAATTATTACATCACAAAATAATGTTTTTTTGATTACTGAACATCTTCCACTTCCGCCGCAAAAAGCAGCATTTTTCTGGCAGCAGGAACAACACAAGTTGAAAAAGTGGTGGGTACCTGCATGTTTAGGGACAGGTGTCTGGTCTTGGTTTGTTCCAGATCACTCTGAGAGTATTTGAGTCTCATCTGCAAACCATGAGCTTGAGACTGCACCTGACGCAGCTCTGCCTCCTTTCTCTTTGCCTTCATTTGCTCCTAATATTCACACAAAAACACTCAATCCAATCAGTCAAAGGCAAATCTCTTTGCCCACATCACATTAAACACCCTTCAGACTCAGAATGACTTACTTTGAGCTCATCTGTCAGCTTTTCCTTCCTGTCTTTCAGTTTATCAACCGCTTTCTCATCCCAGCGCCGAGCTTTGGCCTTCAGGTCACTGGCACCTCCGGAAATCACTCCAGACTTCTGGAATAATGTCCCATCTAGAGCCACAGTCTACAAAACAACAACACATGGTGCAGAACCAATAAACTACCAAATATTAACAAAACACAAAATATTAAACATCAGTCAAATCAAAAGTGAGCAATGACTAAGAAGTAATCATAATAATGTTTTGGGGTTTCTACAGTTTTAGGAGATGATCTGGTGTTATAGGACTTGGATGGCTCATCTATGGACTCCTTGTAGTCCAGTCACCAACAATCTAATGCATAATAAACTCTATCCAATAGATGTGATTTATGCCCTTTGTACCTTGTGTCTGTATGGTCCTCCAAAAGCAATCCTACGTGCATCCTCCACGTTTTCACAGACCAAGGCATTTCCACAGGCGTATTGCAGAGCTTTCTTAATCTGTGGAGGCTCGTATCGAATTACATCAATCACCAATTTAGCACCACGCAGCTCACGCAGTTTCTCATCTGTGGGCTTGACCTGTAGAGGACATCATAATACATGAGCCAACTTGCTCAAGCACAATACACTGAGTGAAATAAAAATCCAGTGACACCACCTCCAGGTAGTCCAGGGGCAGGAAGGTCTCAGGTTCCCCACGCTGCTCTTTTATGTACTGGATACAGTCACGACCTGTCTTCTCAGAGTCCACAATGATGGCATCCATGTTTTTGCCCAGAACTTTAGTAACAGCAATCTGAAATTTCTTCTGTGTGGGCTGGCACAGGTCAATCAGTCTCCCGTACTGGAAAATGAGATGACTACATGTGAGCATACAGCTATGACAGATAATGTGCGATGACACTGTGAAGAATAAATAATCTCTTCTCACAACTGATCCAGGATACAGCCTCTTGATACTCTCCAGAATCTCAGCCTTACGCTGCTGTCTGCTGTTCTCCTGTCTGTCGATACGAGCATCACCCAGCTGCTCCATGACCTGAATGAAATTGAGCAAATGATGGCTTTTTTACATTGAATAACCTTTCATTTTTTTCTCTAAAAGCTTTTATACACCTGCTACAATTTCCATCAGTTACAGAGTAATAATTACACATCTCAACAAAGGGTAATTCTTGGCAATGTGGACACTCCAGAGACCAAAAATTAGGTTATGAGATTATTCAGGTTTCTACAACAAAACAAAACTCCTTGATCCTTGTACATGAAGCAGCACTAAAAAGGTAACTATATTCAGAATAAAGAAAAGGTAGAATGAAGAGAAACCTTTCAGAGGATATTCATATAAAGCCATCCCCTCAAAAACACTACTATAGTGTGTGCGCATATGTACACTACCTTTCAAAAATTTGGGGTCAGTAAGATATTTAATGGTTTTTAAAGATGTTTCTTATGCTCTTCAAGGCTGCATTTATAAGATTAAAAAATCCAGAAAAAAATTTAATATTGTGAAATATTTAAATTTAAAATAACTGTTTTCTACGACAGAGTTTTAGTGCCAGAAAAAAAATAAATAAATACAAAAAAATAAACATCTAAAACTACGAGAATAAAGTTGTAATATTACGAGAATAAAAGTCGTAATATTACGAGAATCAAAGTCAAAATGTAATATTTAGTATAGTGCATTGAGCTTAAACTAGCAGAAATTGCACCACTTAACTCAAACAGAGCAAGTCACATATGATGCAGAATTTTAACGCTTGAATTTCTAAATTCTTACCTGGTTCAGCTCCATGTTAATCTCATCTATTCTTCGTTTGGCCTGTTCCACTTCTTCTGTGAGCTCCTCCTCCATCCTCTTCTGCTCATCCAGAGACTGTCTGGAAATGGAAGGAGAAAAGGAGTAATGAAGCGCACAAAAACAGCTCTTGACCAAACCAGATGTGACTGTGTGAAGTGTTTGTACCTGCTGGTTGTGATATAGTCTTCCAGCTTCTCAATGCGCTTCTGGTTCTCCTCAATCTCTCTAATCTTCTGCTTGATCTTGGCCTATAGATAACAACAATCACAACAAATTAAGCAACTCATATTTCCACTGTATAAGTTAAGCCCACAGAAACTCTTGGTACCTCTGTTTCTATTTTCTTCCTCTCCTCCAGGTCCAGACGATCCTGGTCAGCTTTTTGGTCTCTGTTGAATTTCTCTAGCTCCTGAGCCAGTGTAGCAGCTCGCTTACTCGCCTCCTCCTTCAAACGGTGATATGCCTTAACCTAAAACACAAAGACAACAGTAATATTACAAAATAAGTATTGTAAATATTACTGTCTAACAATTAATCACATCCAAAATATATTTTTCAGATTGCATTATATATGTATGTGTACATTTATTATGTGTATCAGTGATGCGCCGGTCATTGTGTAAACAACCAGAACCCAACCGGCGTTTTCTACTAACCCGCCCGCAACTTGGATAGGACATAATTTTACCGAGGTATCTGAGGGTACAAAAAAATCTAAATGTTGAGAAAATCACCTTTAAAGTTGTCCAAAGGATGATCTTTGCACATTACTAATCAAAAATGAGGTTTTAATATATTTTAGTTTATGTGTTTGGCTACTGGCTAAAATATGCTTTGAAGAGTTTGCTTGATAACTTATGATTAAAGCGACACTCGACGTTCAACAGCTGCAAGTGCACTCTACAGACCGGTGGTACCTGCGGCGATAAAATGCCCATTCTGGTTGGCAACCATCTGTGTGTATATATATATATATATATATAAGGGATGTAACGGTATTGCGGTACCGTCGTATGACTCGATAAAACGATAGGTCTTCTGAAGAAAGTTTACTCAGCCGAATGGAGCAAACAGGAGGTAGCGGGAACTACAATTCCCATCATTCAGTTTTTCTGACAACAGAAACCATTAAAAATATCAGTGAAAACAGTTATATTGAGAATTAGGGTGCATTGAATAACATTATGTTACCACAGAAGCAAAATAATATGACACACTGACGTAATGAATATGCAAATTGAAATATGATGTCAGCTAGCAATCTAAAACGAGTTTTAAATCAGATGTGTGGAAGGTTTAATAATTTTTTGGGGTTCGAGCACGTAATCGCTGAAACCCTATTGTAATCGTAAGGATTTTTATTATTATTATTTTTC
This sequence comes from Enteromius unitaeniatus, assembly GCA_032359435.1. NCBI lineage: Eukaryota > Metazoa > Chordata > Actinopteri > Cypriniformes > Cyprinidae > Enteromius > Enteromius unitaeniatus. Next base: position 21,809 of record JAUMHI010000030.1, read on the forward strand.
CGTGCTAAAACTGATCGTGCAGCATAAACCTAGAAAGCTGAAACTTTGTCAGATGATAGTAGTATGGCTCGCTACTCAGGTGTAGAAAACCGGCCCAATCGGACCATAGGGGGTGCACGTTTTAGAGATTTTCAGTCATAGCTTGTGAACCGCTAGTCGTAGACTCAAAAATTCGACAATGATGCGTTCCTTGCATTGATGCGAATCAAAAACAGCGAAATTGGTTCTACGACGCACCGTTTTCCCGCAAAATTGAGCTGTATCCTTAACCAACCTTAACAAACTAGTCCTAGGTTTTTCACCCGATCGCAACCAAACCAATGCAGAAATAATCTGTGGACAATTATCAAAAAAAGTTGAAATTTTGATTTTGCAGCGAAACCGTTGGCCAATTAGCATGTATGCTAACAATAGCCAAATGTTATTCAGACTCTAACTCTGGAACGGAATGAGCTATCTTCACCAAACTCGGTGCACATGTGTTTAAGCTCAATCTGTAGTCAAAGAAAAAAAAATGTAAATATAGCTGCAAGCAGCAATTATCGGGGTTCGAGCATTTGAAGGGTCTTGAGGTTTATAGGGCAACCTGGACATATGTCTGACACATCGAAACATTCTGCATTGGTTTGATCCAGATTGGAGAAACTGTGATTTTGAAGCATTTTTTGCTGTTATAGCGCCACCTATGGTCGGATCTTCATGAAACGTTAGATGGTTGTTAAGAGTCATGCGAGACATGTTCTTACGAAGTTTCGTAAAGTTTTGAGTTTTGGTTTGCGTTTTATAGGCTG